>JBCJKH010065639.1:7430-30867 GCA_039877255.1 Loriculus beryllinus | reverse complement strand
CTACAGTGAAACACTATCTAAACTTTCTTTTGGTTTAGTTAATGAGTACACAAAGACAAAACATAAAACCAATCTGATATTAACATTACGAACTCAAGTAGTAACTAGAGGCAACTTTCTATCCTACTTTTAGAACTAACCATTTAATCTAGTCAAGTATACTTTTCTAGAGTTTACCTTTTTTCCAAGTCTCTACAGTGAAACACTATCTAAACTTCCTTTTGGTTTAGCTTTCCCAGGGTTTTCTCTGTATCTGTCTCCAGTTTTCTAATTTCTAGAAGCATTTAGACCTGTGGCAGGATTTGTCAGGCATTCTGAGAGGATCACAATGTATTAAACTCCTACCATGTGTCAATCAACCTCTTCTTAAAGAGGATTCAGTAAGACATTAATTGAACAATTCGATTTCTGTCAATAACTTCTAATTTATATGTGCTCCATGAAGTAGCAATATAACAAGATCCACTTTTACTAACTCATCCTTGGATTACAGAACAGGTTAAAGTAAAGCAGGCTTCATTTGCCCATAAGTCCACCTTTCCAATTGTTGATTAGGAAAAATCAGTTTGATCATTCCTTCTCCACTGAGTTCAAAAAATTCGCATTAAAAAGACTTTTTTATTTGCAAGCAAAAAAGTTGAGTATGTAATCAGTGGGGCACATCAACACTGTACCTCCATTTTATCAACCAAAAGAACATCCATTTTCCAGTGCTGACATTTTAGAAAGTAAGTACTGAAACTAGATCTTTGAGCTTATACAGTCTGCATTTTTCAAATATTTTATTGTTGTCTGAGCTGTTCAAAATTAAGTTAATGAAAACAAGGGAATATTCACAAAAAACCACCCACAAGCCATGCACACCTTGAATTTCATAATGAACATGCTACAGGCAGGACAACAACCTCCATGCTATTATACATGCTACATCAACTCTGTGGGTCTGATTTCCATTTTACATCTGAGAGAAACAGAAATAAGCCCACTGAATTCTGCAGACTTCCACAGGGCACATCACAGAAAAGAACATTTCATCATACATATGTGCAATAGAAGTTCTAAAAATACAGCGTATCTCTCAAAACTACGTAATTCAAGTCTATGCCACACCCTCACAACATATTCCTCTTCCCCAAAGTAGTCACTTCTACTTCAAAATTTAAACAATTAGAACATTTACACACGAGAGACTGCATCTTTATTTACGAACATGATTACATTAGCACAGCTCAATGATTTGTTTCAATTCTCAGTATACCTTATCTGAGGAGTGACTTTCAGTATACTAAAAAATAAGCTCTCCCTGAAACACAGTTGTTGAGCCGGCTTACAAAGAAAATTCAAATGGTCAGAACAATTTTAAAGTTTGTCATATATGCCTCAGCATTTCCTGCCCTTATAACACCTTTACACATGTGTTTTAAGGCAGCTGGCCTAGAAGCTGGTGTCATATTTTCTATTTCTAGAATACAAAAAGATCCTTTACAAAATTACAATTGACTCAAAAAAACTTAAATATTTTATTGTGTTCTGTTGTTTGGTCACTTTATGTTAGGACTTACTTTCTAAATCCATCTTTAATGGAGAGAAAAATGCTGCCTAAAATTATGAACCTAACTCAGCTCTTTAGTTTCACAGAAAACAACAAAACACATGCATGCACCACTGAACGCTCTTTAAAACAAGCACACTAAGATATTGATTGAAAAATACTTATGGTTGCTTTTTTCTTCTTGGATACTTCCATTTATAAAGAGAGCAAACAAAAGAAACACATACCTCAGCCCAGAACTCCGCATATATATCATTGGCCGTCAGCCTGGTAACTGGCCATAACTTTGTTACAGAACACAAATCACAAGCCGTCATCATCAGACCAATCACTCTATCTCTAAAATAAAAAAAGATTAAATGGTAAGTTTGGTACAGAATTAATGATCACACTGCAAAGTTTTCGTTTGCTCTTCCTGAGCTCAATCGGCATTAAAGTATACATACTGCAAAATTCCTCTCACCTTGCTTGTTTCTTCCTCACTTGCTAATGATTCATTGATAAGGCATCACACAAACTGTGTATTATGTTCCCTGCAGCATCTCTTCACTGTTTGCAACCTGAGTTCATTGACCATCATCTGCATAATCATACTCACAAAAAAGTACACAAGGATGTCTGTGTGTTAAAACACTCACGTGTCCCTCCTTAATTTTCTGAAAATACAGTACAAGTCTATAAAAAGAAAGATGGCATTTCCGACTGCTGCATTTTTTGCTGCTTACAGAGAAAGGAATACACGGTCCAAACAAGAGGAAAAACTGCTTCTGAGCCTATCTCAAGGTACTCTGTCATTGTTTTGTTGGAATGAATTCCAACCCTGACACAACGAGAATTCTATACATAACTCTGTCCTATACACTAACAAATCTGTCCACAGAGTAACTGTGAACATTATCAGTAGGATTATAATCATTATCAGAATAATTGATAGATAAATGCCAAAGTGCTATTATTCCCTTAAATTAAGGAAGAGAATTGATCAGCCACATAATGTTGAAATTTAGCATTTCATTGCATGTATAGGTACCAACTAGATGTCTTGGATTCTTTAGCCATCTTACCAACTGTTGTTCTGTCTTTGAGCATGTTGGCTTTGCAATGAAAATGCTCTGAGGACAGGTAAGATTAAAAAGAAACTATATATATAAACCTAACAGAATATTCAATCACATACTAATTAGTTGTCATGCTATTTAAATTTTATGAATCCTAAATCTAAAATTTCTGGTACATTTCATTATCAGGAGCTACTATATTTTTATCTTTTAAAGATTTGAGTTTCATTCAATTCTGATAAGCTTCCGTTCTATACTAGGAAATAAGCATTTAAAAACTCTCCTTCCCACAGTCTTGTAATAATTTACTCAAAACTACTGGCAAAATCATGTAGAACTCTTCTGAAAGAAGACCCAAGCACCCAAGTTCCTTTTGAAAAGAAACCAAAATCATGATGCATTATTTTGCCTAATTTTCCTCTGCATTAGATTAATGACAGGATCCACCTTTCAGAAGAAAGCAGCTCTGAAGGGCTGCACAAGCACTTTAATGAAGTCTGTTATGAGATGTATCTCTTGTCCAGAGTGCACTATATTTTGCTTATGTGGACAGAAAGAGTCACGTACTTATGAATATGCACTTGTATATTTTTAAAACTTAGAACTATCTTAATTCACAAAGGTTGAGATCAGGATTCTTTCCAAAAAAGCATGCTGACAGAATAACAAAAATATTGACATAAAAATAAATCCAAGTATTACTGCACTATAAGTTTTTCCCCACTACCAAACTGTCTGTGCACTAACTTTTGTCTGCAGAAAATCTGACACTGAACTGTGTGGATGACAGTCAAAGGCAGTGACATGCAAATATGAAATAATGGAAAATATTGTTATGTACTGGGAATTTTACATACAGCTGTGATATGAAAGAAAATTGCTGTGTACACAGAAATGTTTGTTTTGTTTTTTATTTCTAATGCCACAGTGTTCTAATACTGGTTTGCTGCTTTACCTGTGTGTTTGGTTCTTAAGGTTTAATGCTCCCGTTTGATGCAGCTCTTCAAGCTGTTTTCTATTTCCAAAATACAGGGCAAGGTCTGTGGCGATGATGGCTTTCCTGATGATCTCAAGTACTTGCTCATATTCACTGGAGCTCAGATTGGAGAAGACATTGTGCCCTTCCAGCTATGAAAAAGTAAAAAAACAATAAAAAGCACAAGCTCTAATTCTGAGATGATTTCAGTCTTTACTTCACGAGACAGGTTACAATGGTTTTACAGCCCAGTGACAATTTCTGTTGTACATTCAAATGCTGACAGCTTGAAATTCCCTTTTTTATCTTTCCCTTTTAAATGCTGTTATGGAACTTATGACTAAGCCACTGATTTGGTTTTGGACTGACCTTCTGAAGCCTAAAGGTATTAATAGAGCAAAATGCTAGCATTTTTGTCTTTGATTTATAAGCACTACAGACACAGCACTCCTATTAGTTTGGGAACCTGTGATTCAATCCTGATCCAGAGTACTACCGCACTGCCAAGACTGGGTGTCTGATTCACTCTGAAGTACAATTTCAATACTGCATAACACATAATACGGATGAGGAAATATCCAAGTTACAGTACCAAAATAATTTTGCTTTCATCGTGTTCCAAATGAAATGTGCCTGAAATTGCTGCATTTACTGATACAATTTTCTCTATAGAAATAAAGTTAATTATAGTATTTTAATGTATACGAACATTTAGGGGAAAAAGCTGCTTTGTTCAACCATGAGTTGAATGACTCATAAACTAAAGACAATGGTTTCCACTACTCTTGTAACATGCCACTGTCACCCCTTTTCCATTTCCAGTATGTATTATTGCGCATTTAACTGACAATATCCATGTACTGTGATCACTCATGAAGCTGCATCACATTTTGAAAAGTCAACACTATTTACTGTCTCTAGGACTTGGAAAGCAGTCTGTCAAAAGTATTCCTACTGTTGAGAGGAAACAGAAAAACAGGAAAGAATGAGACAGCCATATTAAGGTGTGCACATTCACAAATAGAAAATATTATTAGAATATACCAAATGCAGATGTGTTTTGACATTTAATTGGCATCTGGGCTGAAGCTCATAAAAAAGTTTCCCTGACTTTGTGAAGCATTTACATAATTTCTTCAAAATAAATCCTCTATGGTACAAATAGGCTTGATTTCTCTTACCAACCAGAACATAAATGTCATTTTCCAACATTTTTACTTGGACAAGTAGATTTATTGTGAATAATAAATAGAAAATACAATCCCTCTATGTCTCAATGCTCCTTTGACACATTCTGAAGCCACAGAACATGATGTTTAAGAAACAAATTCAGAACATTTTAACCCATCATCAATGCTTCAGGAGCAGGCAATTACTACTGGTTTTCATTATTTAGGGTTCTGGGAATCTTTTCCTTCCCAACCAACAAGAACAGGCTATTTTTCCTAATATTTAAAGAATTATTCTAGATTCAATTCTTTAGGCTTCAGAAGCTGTACCATCAAAAAGATCACTGTGACAGCTTTTGCTCATTCTCCTAGAACTGATTTTGTTAAGTACTGACAGAAGCTGACATTTCTGAGCACATCACTTAGGCTTTGAGTAGTACACACAAAGTACAGCTGCTAAGACTTTATTCTTTCCCTGCTGAGCTAAAACTACTGAATAGAATCTTCTGTATTTGTAAGTATGCCGTACACTAGAACAGCAGGCGGATGAGCAAAGCAGCTATAAGGTTTCAAACAGTGAAAACTACTGGAGGTTACTAGCCACCATAACAGACCACTTGGGTAGTCAGTGTGTGAATCCACTTTACAGCCCTGACCACCTGCATTTGTTTCCTCACTCACACTGATGGCCAATTCTAGAGATAGTGGGGAAGCAAAAGGGCTTCATGCTGTCTTGGCAAATAGGACTTGCATCGGTTACAAGATTTCTCCAGGAAAAATGCAAAATGGTTTTTGAAAAATGACTGAAGTCTGCTTCATGAAGCCATAGTGGGACAGGGAAGTGTTAATGACTGAGGAACTTGCTCACTGTGCACAAACTCACATGAAGAATGAATACAAAAAATCTAACGCCATACCACCACTGAAGGATTCAATTACACCCTCCTACATGAAGGAGCATACAGAGATAAAGCTTCCATTCTGTGATGAAAAATGTACATGATACCTAAAACCATATTCATAAGATGTGCTTCTGAATACAATACAGAATATGTATTTTTCCTAAAAGGTGATTAGATACTTAAGTAAATAAATATCTTCCCCCTGAAAGACCAGAAAGAAAGAAAAGTTAACAACAGATTAGTGGCACAGTAGCATGGTAAGGCTGTGCACTGAGTATGTGCATGGTAAACTAAAACCAGTGAGCACAAGTATGTTATGGAGTGGCAGTGGTATCATAGGTGAGAGTTCTCACTCTTCTAATGGAGCATGAAAACAATTTTCACTGATGAAAAAGTATCTGTGTCAGTAGCACACTTGGATTTCCCAAGATGTGCCTGCATTCTTTCTTGTAGTTTTCTATTCATTAAACATACAGACACATTACCTTGTATTAGGAACTCTCTTTCATACAGTATTACCTTACTCAGCTGAACTGCTTAATAACAAAAAACCAGATGATAAAATAATGAAAAAAGTTTAGATTTTTCATGCGTGGAAAATTAACATTCTCTCCTTCATGCCACACATTTAATGCTCATGGAATTTATTACAGCAGGTTTTCAAGCTTCTCATGCAAACTTTTGCCAGTACTTGAGCTTTCATTCAGAATTTCAAGATGGTTGAAGATTTTCTTGAAGCACTTAGTGCTGCAAATGATCTAAGTAAGTGAGAACTTTGATTCTTCATTTTCAAAGTTCCTATTCCATAAGATAACAGGAAAAAAAACCACTGACCCAGAAGCTAAAAGCTCCAAAGAAAGGCCATAGACAAATACCTTCAAATACCTATTGATTATTTTTATAACATCAAGATTTTGGGAAAGCTATGTTTTGCACTATTATTGAATGCTTGGGTTGGTAATTGTGGAACCTGACTTGCTGTAATAAATCTTCCACTCTTCTAAACGAGCACTACAATCCAGACATTAAAATAAGCATGCTTCAAAAGATCTACTGGGTAGTGACGTGACTGCTATTTCCACCACGAGACTCTACTGCACAGAAGATATGATTTCAATAATCCTACCTGCAGGATGGACACAGTCTGTGAGAAGTGGTGTTGTTCCATCGTTGACGTGGAATACAGAGCAGCTAAGGGGTGATCAAATTTCTGAAGATAGCTGTTGCTGTAACCTCTGTGATCCAGGTCATGACACAGGCATGCAACTAAAAGACCTTTTCGCTACAAAAAAATTTGAGATGAACAAGTAAGATATATTTCCTGCCCCTAGATGTCACTCTCTTCCCGAAAGACTGTAAAAGTTGCACTCCTTACACTTCACGCCGTCAAGGACATGAAGAAACTTCCATAAAATTGTGAGAAGCACAAAGTGAGGACGTGCTGAATTAAAATTCTTGGTCTAACTGTAATTCAAATCTTTCATATATTATGAACTTTAAGAACACTGTTGCACAGCCACATGCTATCAAGAGGGATTCTGCTTCAGCAAGAAATCTGAGTTTTAAACAGAATTTCTGGTCATCCATTGACTCCTTACCAACTTTATTAAAAGAAAATTAAAGTGCAGTTATTGAGGGAGAGGAAATACATAAGATGTATGGTCATCTGGTCAAGGCAGCCACACCAAAGTCCAATGCCAGACATGTCTCTGCAACACACCCTGAAGAATATGAACAAGTCTCCTACGTGCAACTTTTCCTAGGAAGTCACTAATGTGAGCCGCAGAACTGCTGGGCAATGGAACTGCAAACAAAGTAAGATGGCAACTGATTTTTTTTTATTTAAGCACTAATATCCCGCAGAAATGGAGTCCCTGAAGTTTCTCTTTAAACACACAAAATATGTGAACACTTGCAATAGGTTTTCACATAGCAGGTGTGTTTTGAAAACACACTCATTAATGTTTGTGAAGCAGTCGCTGTCAGCATGGTGTATTATGAAAATGTCTTTATAGACTTAACAGCTCTGTCTTATAGCTGGATCTGGTGACACAGATAAGGCTACAAAATGAAGCAGAAAAAGAACATCAATTAACTACCTATAAAGTGAGCAATACCCCACCTGTGTACTAAGAGGCACACGATTCTGCAGAAAAACAGTTATCACAAATATACAACATGCAACTAAGAGTGCTAGCAACCCTAACAGTATTTCTGGTTTTGAGACCTTGATTTTTATTTTAAATCCTTCACTTTAATTTTTACTGACATCTTCTCAATACTGCATCTTGTGTAGTGCGTTTTCAAAAAGCACGTAACAAAAAAGGTGCAGCAGCACACGTCCATATAGATCCTCTGCAGAAGTGGAACCCTTAGGTGCGTAACACACCTGTATTACTTGAAATCATGCAGTACCAGCTGCAGGAAGCTGGCATCCCCTTTTCACTGCAATGAGAAGGAGCAAGACATAGAACCAACAGATTTGAAAACAGTCTCTGACAGCAAAAGAAATAAGAGTTTCAGAATACTTTGTGCTACATGTTAGATCTAGCGGGTATTTAAGCTTTTTTTGTCTTCTCCCACAGGTTTAATTCTCCTGTTGAATCCTTTGCAACTCTTGTTTTTTCCAGTCTTACCATTCTTATCATTGTACCAGATGGTTCTCTCTGCCTAGCTTGTCCAGCCTCCACTTCCTAGGAGGTCATTCTTGTCTCAGTTCTTCAGGATTATACAATGCCTAATACCAGTGCTCTTGACCTTGTACCTATTGTTGGTGCTTGGATCTGAACTCTTCGACCACTGCCAACTGCTGGATCCACTTGCCTCTAAAGTGCCTTAATAGTGTTTCATTCGTTTCTTCCCATCTCTAAGTCTATGGAGGGTTATGTCATCATCCCTTACCTGAGACCAGCTCATCCTAGTTCTCTAAACTTTCCTTCAGCAGTTCCCTAATTTGTTGTTGGATTAATCTCCAGTCTCAGGAAAGGAGACTGCTAGAAAGAGCTGAAGCATAGACTGGGATAAGGCACTCAAACCAGTAAAGACTGGCAGTTTAGCAAGGAATGACAATTGTTTCCATCTCTCTTAAAAGCTGCCTCTTTTGCTCTCGCCTTGCTTATTCGGCATCTCCAAAGATTCCTTAATTAGTACTGAATGTTATCAGAGCACTGAGGCTGCAATCCTCAGATTTTTGTTGCTAAAGGACTACTGGTTTTTCAAACTTAGAATCATAGAAATCAATCAGCTTGAGGAAGTTACACAGCTGGGAAAATTACAGCTCAAATAGCTAGTATTTGGCAAAGTTGTACACAACTGGAAACAGGTTCTCCCAGTCAGAAGTTTTAGGTAGTATCAATAATAGACACCATTCCCAGTTGCATCTACCATAATTAAAACAAGCAAAAAAGCAAGTGACAGTGCTTCGTAGTGTACATTAAAATGCAATTATTCTAAGTCTTCAGTGGACAGACGTGAAAAGCTTGAAGGAAACACCAGGATTAGGAATCTGAGTAATTCATCTTCTTCACACTTTCTACTCACACCTGTTCCTCTGCAAGGACCTTTAACACACTCTGCCTAAGCCGACAGCAAAACTCTAGCATACAAAACGTACTTCTATGATGGCCGATACCTCTGATGAGGTCTAGTAACTTGATACAGTCATTTCACCTACCTCTAAATCAGTGAAAAGCCCCTGGTTGTTCTGAAGTATGGCGTACATGCAATGTGCAACAGTAACTGCGTGTTTCCAGTTGTGGTAGGGCACACGGCGATAATTCTTCTTTACAGACATAGTAAATCGGCACAGTTTTTCAAGTTCAAAGCTAGAAAGAAATTAATTCATTCAGAGACAAAAAATAGCAATGAGAAATATAACCAAGAGAGGAGAAAAGACACTCTTTCATTTACTCTTCTTGCTAGGATTGACTCTCATTGTGGATGACTCATTGATTACAAGAGTCATTCAAGTTTTGGCCAAGGACAGAGGAGTGTGCATACCAGACAATGCTCTTAGTTTAACATGTAAACTTGTGGAACATAACTCAAGCTACCCAGCTCAGGCAACACAACTGTATAACCCTTCCTGCTCCCACAAACTTGAAGCAGTTTCTTTAAGCAGTTATCTATTCAACCTGCCAAATAGTGAAACCCTATCTAATGGACAATTTTAAAATAGCATTTGTGATCAAAACAGAAAATTTGAGTTTTTAAGCAAGTAATACTGAAGAAATAATCCTGTTTAAATTAAAATTTCAGTCAAATACCAAATGCATAACTTGTTTTGAATGAAAGATGTTGAGATGCTGCATACTGACATAACAAAAACAAAATTTTCTTTTTCCCAGGACTAAGATTTTTTTTTTCTGTCTGTCCAAATGAACAGAAATTCACATTTCACTGTTTCTTCATTTTTCACCAAACAGTATTTCATTAAGTGATTGCCAGTCAACCATAAAAATGCCCCGAATCTATAGCATTTAAGAGATTATTTCTTAAAGATTTTTCATATATATTTTTACTATTGATATAGAAAAGCAAAATTAATCCATGATCAGGAGACCTTTTCACTAAGGAATAATAAAAAAAAGTAATAAATTAATTGTAATGTTTAACTTATGTGCTCATCAAAATCACCTCTGAGACAGTTCATAGTCCGTAGTACCAGAGTTCTGCACAATCTCTAATAGAATTTATCTACTCATGTTCCTTTGAAACAAAAGCTGAATATTTTTGTTTACAGATGGGAAATTCAGACACAGATTAAATATCAGGTAAAATTCTCTAAAGTGCCCAATCTGAGGAGCCCCAGGTGAAAAAGAGTTATTACACTTCAGCCCAGAACTGAACATGCCAGTCTTAAGTCACTGACTTATTCTCTCATAAACACATTAGCCTTTGTTTATTCTCATTTTTATGCCATTACTGTGGTTGGACTTTTTAATTATTTTTAAGTTCTATGTTTTGATCATTTCTTGGGTAGCTCAGGGAAGTGACATTAATGTTCTAGTTTTGTAGTACATGCAGGCTGAGAAAACAAAGCTGAATGTCAGTGACACATTTCTATGGCTCTGTGCTGAGGAAGGTAATCATTCTTCTTACCCTTAGTCCGACCTTTGTAAAAAAGGAGGCACAGCCTTTCAAAAAAGTTTAGGCTTTCTTTTTCAATTCTAGAGAGTTAAAACAAACAGTTCTAGACCAACTGCTAGAACTACTGTTTAAAATAGTACACCATAATTCAGAATATCACAGCAGCCACTTCCATCCATATCCAGTAACTGCTCTATAGTTACTATGAGGTATCAGTGATACACCAACTTACAATACTATTACCTCCTCCACTGTTGTATTTTCTATGCTTGATTAAAGCAGTAAAAAATTATTTCTTCACAAAAGGCACAACCTTGCTGCTCAATACATTAAAAAGCAAATTTTAATCTTAAAATAGCTGTACTTGTTTCAGGGCATTGAGAAGTTTTTTTCTTTCAGAAATCAAATATAAGTTCAGTCCCATCAGTCTCCTTTTCAAATATTTTCCTCGCTTTTGTTTCTTTAACTCTACATGTAAAAACTTAAGCTCACTTGAAAAATGTCAAGTAAATATTCCCACCAAAGTTATACCTTGAAAGAAAGAGACTGGGAGACAGGGAAAAGAACAGAATTTTGCTGGAAATCTGAACCCTTATCCTGCATTCACAGCCATTCAATTAGGAACAGAAACAAGCTAACTACACTGAACAGCAGAGAAGCATATTTAGAAGTATTCTGCAGCGTTGAAGAAGACATCAGAAAGACCCTCAGGTTTGACTGTCTGTTTTGAAAGCATGGACATCCATCCAGTTACTAAGATCCACAGTCAACAGCAAATGCTTCCTAAACGCTGCTTCTTTTTGCAGGGACGTATTTCCCCTTTTAACGGCCTATCTGTAGATTTTTTCCATGATTCAGAGCAACTCCTTTCTTTCAGCAGTTCTTTCAGCCATTGTAAATAAACTCCAAAGAAAATAAGACTTTGAATTAGAAAATAATGATCTCAAAATTTCCTAGCAAACAAACACATAAATATCAGAATTAAAGCAATAAAACGTGTACTTCATACCAGGCTGTCCCACAGGACTGGTGAACCATATAGACAAAAATGGCAGGCCAGACATCCTCGTATGGACTGATATCAAAGTGGTATCTAGGAAGAAAGAGAGGACAAACACTTTTTCATTTGTACTAAATGAAGTGAAAATGCTCAGGTAATGTATATCCACCAGCATTCACTTGTTTCTGAACATATATAGAAAACTGACTTTACAGGATGTATTTTCGAGCCATAAGAAGTTATTTTCCAGTATGTTAATATATTTCCACTAAGGGCAATGGAACTATCCTCACAGAATCAATGAATCATTTAGATTGGAAAAGACCTTTAAGATTACCAAGTCCAACTGCGAGCCTATAGTTAGCCTTTGGCTTTAATGAATAGAAACACAGGTCTTCATTTAAGAATCCACTGCTTAAGTAATGTACAAAGATCTTTATTTCACAATTATTATTTAGGCCTAATATTAGGGACCAACTCAGCAGAACTGTTTGTCCTTTGATTATTAATTAACCCCTCTCCTTGCACCTGCTGTGCTGAAAGTCCTCTATTCACTTTCCATTGAATCCTGCTAAACGCTTCCACGTACGTGGCATACTGAACAGTACAGCAGGTGCAAGAAGAGATGAAGGTAGCTGAATTACTTGTAAAATGGTTAAATGTATTCAGATTGCTTGAACTAAAGGATTCTAATATAATCTAGAATGAAACCTGTCATCTTTGCAAGTAAAAGTAATTTTTTTGGCTGAGGAGGTGGGTTACATAATGTCACCTAACAAAGCACTAGAAACTGTATTGCATAGAATAAGCTTCTATTAGGGTATAATTGTGCAAGCTGCTAATACTCTGATGCTCTAGCAAATCACTTCAGCATGTAATGAACTTTAACTGCAAGTGGTCCCTGTTAGCATACGCTTTCATTCTTTGCTCGCTCAGAGCTACAGTGCTCAGTGCCTCACAGGAGTGACCTAGGTCTGGAGATTAGATTTACATAAGCAGCTAAGATTTGTGACTCAGTATCAGAGAGTTCTGGGTTTAGATATCTGGTCATTACATATTGTCCTAGGTCAGAAACACTGACTAAATACTAAGATGACTCCCTGCGTTAGGGCTGAGTGAGTACTAATAAAATACAGATAGAGGTACATCTTCAGCACACAGCAGATCCTTAACAGATGGAAGTAACTGAATTACTTCAGAGAAAGCCTCAGAGGCTGGATGGGAAATACTCCTCCAAATTTAGGCCACAACTCTAAACTCCAGCACCTGAACTATTTTCGGAAGTTTGGAGATCTGTATACATTTTCTGATCCTTCAAGAAACACAAGCAGATACACAACAGACACATACACCAAAAAAAACCAACCAAGCAAACAAAAATAAACAACCCAAACTCACCCACCTCCAAAACAAAGTAAAACTCAAAACACACAACCCAGAAAATCCCAGGAGGGAGCTGAATTTTTTATTCTAAGACACATACAAGAAGATGAGATCATGCATTTGTTCTTAACTACTGAAGTTCCAGCTCAGCCTCCTCTCTGGCTCTCAGCTGTTTAGGACTATTAGAAAGAAAGCTCATCTCTACAATCCCTCGATATAATCTAATGCTTAAAGCAACTACTGTAACTACCTACGCCTGAGAAAAATCTAGCATTCTGAGTACATATTATTCTACATCTTTGACAGATAAATTTTCTTCATGGGTCATTAAGTGTAAGAAAGCTACAGATAAACTCCTAATATTTTTTAATAGTTCAGTAATAAGTTCTTCCTATAAAAACCCTCCAGTAGGGAGGAGTTTTATACATACTACAGGGAAGAAAGAAAAGATCATCTCTTTTACAGACTGATAAAAGCCTCAGCTGTTGCTACATGAGAAAGATACTTACAGTTCAATTTCTTTACAAATATGTGGAGGCAGTGTACATTGCATGAGGTTTTGCCACTCTTCTGCTGTACAAACACTGTGGTAGGATAGCTTCTCCATCGTTACACGATAAATACACTCTGAATGGCGAATTCTGTGGTACATCTGAAAAGGGAAGTTGTTCATTAATGTAAAATTTTAATAAAGGAAAAACATTTCTTCCCTGTATTAAAGTACTTATTCTTGAATCACACATCTGCAGAAATGTTAGTGCTTCTAGCTGTTCAATTTTACACTTTAGAAAAAGTGACAGACTATATGCAATTCAGTACGACTGGAAAACTGGGCCTTCTATTAAAAATTCTTTACCTACTCACTCAGGCAAACGTCTAGGACTCAGCTGATTTTTTACTGGTTTTGAGCTCCCGAAATAAAAGAATGTGCAGGAGTTAGAAACGGAGCTCAGACGCCTGCAATATGCTAACAGAAAGAAAACTGGTAACAGGTAACGTGCAACTGCATGAATTCAGCTATTTACTGGTATAAATAACTGCTACCTATGCACAGTAGAAGGTTCATGAGATGTTTATCATACTTACATTACTGTGCAATAGCTGCAAAAAAATAAATACACTTATGATCAAGAGGTTCAGACAGCTACTGAAGGCATGGCAGAGTTTGTAAACAAGTGAGGATACAACAATTTTACTAGTAAATACCATCCTCTAGATCACTATGCCCTGAATAGTAATATTCACCATCTAAAAAGAGTGAAATCAAAACGAGTGACTGTATAGTCCCAAGAGTCATTTATATGCAGGCCTTTCTACCCACCTTGAGTCATCTGGAACAAATTTAAATAATCGGTAGTAAAATTTGCTGCCCCAGTATAATGACAGTATGATATTGTTAAAATGGTTTAATGTAAATCACCAGACTCAACTGGTATTGCATTGCATCTTACCGCCCATGAATATGACACATTATTTCTGCATAGCATTTTTATTGCATTTATCACATTTTTATACTTATATATTAATGATCATTAAATCACTTATGCTACCTACGGGAATAGTAACATTTGTGACAATAAAGGGTTTGAAAACAGAAGTAGCTATCCACCCTTGTCCTGGATAAGCATGGATAATTGTGAATATGTAGCACAGAGTATTAAATTGATATCTTTGAATAGTAAGCACATGGAATCAAGAGAATACATAACATCTCCATCCCCCTGTTAAATTTGTAAAACATATTATCTGAATTTATAAAAGGAAATAAGAATCATACTTTCTAATAGAAAAGAGATGACAGATGGGTATAATTCACATTTCATAGCTTGCTCTCAGTTTAGCTACAGGAAATTGATGTATCCAGAGTAAAATTATTCCAGAAAGCATAAAGCAAATCTCTATCATCCTTTAAAACTACAATTATTCACCAAATAATTCAATGATTTTTGTTTCCTTGTTAATTCAACAGAACAAACTTTTAAAGAATTTTAATAATCTGGAACATCAAAATCCTTAAATAGGATTCTAAGTGTTCACATTATAACATTGTAAAAAAACGTAAATAAAACTTACATTAGCACAGTGTAAGGCTAAAGCACAAAAGACTGCAAACATTTTAAAGTTGTTCTCATCAGTTTTAGAGAAGGCACTTCCACTTATTTTGTTCACCATCTGCACAACACCTATTACACTTCCTCGGCTTACAATAGGCATGCACAGGATATTTCTGGTTGTGTAGCCTGTGTAGAGGTCTACTTCTCTGGAGGGACAGAAAGGGAAAAAAAAAAAAAAAGAGTCCATATTATTAATTAATATCTTCTTTGATTTTCACAAGAGTTGATGTACAACATACTAAATAGCTTTTAAAGTAGATGCAATTAGTACCTGCAACAAGTTCACCTCTAAAGTTCTCAAATATTTCCATCTAATGTGTCATATTTAGAAAGAAATTTTTAATCCATTAATTTCCATTTGCAAGATAAAGAATTAATGCTTCCTCAAACGTACACTCAAACTTTAACTCATAAAATTAAAGAATATATTCACGTACTTAGGCATGATATTTGTTAGCAAACTTTTTTTTTTCTCTTTCCCCTGAAACTAATCAGGTCGCAGGAAGGCTAATGAAGAAAATCAGCAACAGTCTACCTAGCTGGGCAAAAATCTGTAATAGGAAAAATAAATAAATTTTATTCCATTAGATTCAGATTTGATAAAAATAATTCTTTTTAGTTGAATCTTTAAAATATCTTTGATGGATAAAGAGTTTCAATAGATATTTATAGGTTGTCTGTTCTTCAGAAGATCGCGGCTCCATGAATGCATCCTAATAAGAAATTTAAAGTAGTAAATTTAAGTAAACAGTGGGGTGAGCTGTCTTCCCCTCCCATGAATAATGCCCTACCTGTTAAAGCGTGGATCTGCATAGGCATCAGGGATGTTAAGGACTTCTCCAGTTCTTGCCACTTGACCAGCTATTCCTTTTTCTATAGAAAATCTGCAGAAAATGAAAATGTGCATTAGCCACAATATGAGCTGCCTGGAAAAACATCTGTCTTGGGCACGGTAATGGATATTTGTTCCCAACCAGCGTCATTTTGATGCTTTCAGGAGAAAACCTCATAAGACAACAGCTAGTAGTAAATGATAAAACAGAAAAGCACATAGTAACAGGTACTTTCTGAAAACATTTTATATAGCTACAGAGTTTAATACAAAAGATGCCATAATATGACCATTTTAGTGACAAAAATTCCAAGTCTTCAACCACCTATATATATGCCTAACAAACATGATACTATCATATCCTGTACATAACCTGAGATTTGTGTTTACCTTTACAAGCTACTAATTTCCTCATTGCTTTTACATATTTGTTGTTTCTTTAGACATATCACTGGCAATATGAGCTTGTTTCCGCAGGGGGTGGGCAGGTTGATTTGGTAAAATAAACTTTGGGAAAAGACCGGCAGAAACTTCAAAGCTAAATATTACATGTGTTTCCCACGTACACTTCAGAATAACTAGCTTGTTTCATCTCATGACATGCAAACAATGCCATGGTACTAACTGCATCCCTTAATTGTCCCAACAAAGTTAAACACGACATATTCCGGAGTCGAATCAGAAAAGTCTACAAGTCTGTCTCGTGAAGAAATAATTTTCAATTCTTTGACATAAAACATAGAAGCACAAAAGAATTTGTGGAGAAAAAAGTAAGTACAAAGAATCACATATGTAACATTTTTAAATCTAAATGTACCCAGACAGTATTCTGCCCCCACTGAAGCTACTGACAAAGCAGAGAGGATTTCACCTGCACATCTGATTTTAAGTTTGTTTCTTCTGCTGGCTTCTACATGGCACCAGCTTAAGGCTGATGACTGACTGCCTCAGAGTCACTTTCTTACAGATACTTAAGTTGTACTTCTTTTCAGTATACAGCACCAGTGAAATGGCTCACACGTTTGCACTCAGAGTTAACATTTCAATAATGTTCACACAGAAAAGACAGAGATATAAGCAAAATGAAACAATTATCAAGGAGGAGTATGAAGTGCATGTTAAAGCAGGTTACCTTCTTTAATTCACACCACCTCCTTACTTGTCAGTATGTAAATTGCACCAATTTTGACTCCTTTCCATTCTCACTCACACAATGTAGTATGTGGGAGTAAGTTTGTCTAGAGGAGTCTAAGTGAAGACATGAATCACATCTCATATAGGCCTAGAGCTTTAAATGTATAAGAAGAAAATAACAAAAAAATCTGAGAAAATCTGCGCTGAGTATTTTAACAAAATTTTAGTGTAGGATATTTACTCATAAATTTATTTCTTTTTAAGAAGGTGCATGTGTCAACCTGTATCTATTAAGGATTCATAATTTTTGAAAAGTAAAAAATGTTATATTTACTTTGTTTTGCCTTTTTCATTAAAAAGCACAGGTGTGTGAAAATGATGTAACATGAAGCAAAAATACACATCAGTTTTAAGCAGAGAATTCTGTGTGCTCATTTCAAGCCCATATAAATTTTTAAATCCACCATTTCAAGCATACATCAGAATCACAATTAATTAGATGTTTGAAAACGAATTCACATGAGAAGAAGTAAAACTAAACTACTGGACTTGAAATCTTCAAAACTAATGACCTTTCCACACGAAAGTCTACATGTGCCTAATCCATCCATAAGAAGTATAAATTGTGACTTCCTTGCTTTGGATGTGCATGAATTGCACAAATTTCAATTCCTCTTGGGAAAAAAAGTCCCACACTGGCAGACTATGGATTAGGTGCACCTTTACCTGCACCTTTACCTACCTCAGAACACCTCTGTTTTTTTCCCAACATGATTTCCAAAAGGACCGCCTCCGGAAGACGGCATTTCCAGGAGTGACGTTATAGCTTCAGAGACGTTGTTTCGATGGCACTGCAATGTCATTCCCAGAAGTACTACCTTCTGGAGGCGGGTCCTGGTGGGAATGATATCACAGTATGACAAGTATTGTCAGGGTACCTGCAGATAGGCACAGAGACTGGGTAATAAAATGCCTGCACATCTGTAGTTACAATGAATCTGCATTCTTCTGCTAGCTACTCTTACCTTATTTCTTTGGTCTTCTTGAAGACAGGTTTCCCATCATTTTCTTCTCCAATATCAAAAAGGTCTGAATACAGCTCCTTATTTTTGTGGTCAACCTGGAAGAGTGCACACCTATCTGCATTCACCAGGTTTTTTGCATATATCTATAGATAAAAAAGAAAACTAGAGTTAATGGCCATGAGTTAGATTATCTTCAGTCATTTATTTGATAAAAATGTAATTCCTCAATAGTTACAAGTTTTAAGAAATTATCCAGTATGAAAATCTGAAGGAGCATCCACCTTCAAAGCAATCTTTTAGGACACAGTTCCAAATGAAACTGTCTCTTCTATTCAGTATTTTTTTGCAAATTAGAGTGTTCTTCTCTAAGAATCACGGGAATATCTTTAGAGGCTTGAACGTTTGCTAAAAGGAAAAAAAAGAAAAAGCATCCCTCCCTCTATGTTTAGACATCATTTATCTTTATTAGATTTAAATGGACAGGATATATCAAGATCTAAGAATATTTTTGGCTTTTTGGTATTGAATACCCAGCAAAGACAGACATAAGGCAGTGGCTAGTATTTGTTTCTAAAAAAGCTAAATTTGCCTATAATACATAACAACAAACAAATAGGAAAGATTAGAAGTGCCTTTGTGGATTGCCCTGTTCTATGCAGCAGAATAGGAAATGGCTGTGCCCTCTTAATGCCAGTACCAGTTCTTTCCCAAAAGCTGAAACTTGAACTACATGAACTAACCAAAGCCCATTGAGTCAAGGAAGTGCCACAATACAGCAACAGACTTGCACGGTACCTATCACGCTTTGAAACAACTAGTTTCATCTAGCAAAACCAGTTGGCAGCCACCACTGGTTATCAGAACAGAATCTCATCTCGAGAACACAGAGCAGCTCTTCACTGAAATGTTTCAACATACAATGGACTGAGAACAAGGGGAAAGAGTGAACCAAAGCCGAACAAGGATCACTGTGTTAACTTAGGATACCAGTCAGGTTCAAGAACCTGCACTATCCAATTCAGATGTCTCCTGTGTACCTTATCTGCTCAGAAACTATAGGAACTGCATGGTAGAGCATTATCTGAAGTGGATCTGTGTTGAGAGATTTTAATGAAAATTAAAAAGAATGCTAAAATCCCTGTACTTATTATTTCAGGAACAAATAAAACTTTAACGGCAGTCACTAAAGGATGAAGTAGTGAGATAAAATTGGATTCTACTCTTTTGTCACTGTGAGACATAGAATAAGCCACATAATGATAAAATCACACTCCCATAAAATGGCAATAATGGGCAAACATGTAGTTCAATTAACTGGTCCAAGAAAGAGCCAACTGCTACAACCTACAAAGGAAGCAGAGTATAAAACATCTATACAGGTTAAAATGCAGAATCATGGGAAAAAAGCTGAAGATTAAGCATATTTTATTGCCAACTGTGTTTTCCACCAGACCTCTATTCATAGTGAAAGAACAGGGAAGAATATCAATATTTGTTCTCAATGCCATATGTTATATTATACCAGTTCTTTTAAATGTTAAGCTATTTTTAAGCAGTTCATTTAAATTGGAAAAGTCAATGTTCAGAAATGTGTCCTGTGTGCAGAATTCTTGACTGTGTACTAACTAGAATAAGACAAACACTGCAGAATATTTTCCATTACTAATTCAAGTTTCTAAATAAAACCACTTCAATATTGTTTGCATTCTCAGTTTGTTGTTTCTGAATAGTCTGGCTAAAAATATCACTTTGAAGACTGGAGCATGTATTGGAGTACTGTTGGAGAGTAATTTTTGAGTACACAAACTGGACCAACGGTATCACAGAGCTGATGAAGATTTACATTAATGAGAAACAATAACTATGCAATGAATGCTCCTACAGCTAAAAAGCATAACTCATGTATCAAACACTTAAGACATGCTATAAGCACCTAGTCCATATGTATTTATAAGCACTGTCCAGGAAATAACTCTGAACTGTTTCAGAACCATAATCTATTTCTGAACTGTACTTTAATGCATTGAACAGTTATTTCAACAGACTTGGTTTCAGTGGTTTGGTTTTTTTTTTATAAAATATTGACTGACTCTGTCACTTTAGTTATGGGTGCAGTCACTTTTGCAAAGTAAAAAGAATGCCATGTCCTGCATATCTCATTCAGCAATTGGTACAAACACTCTAGGAGTAATGTCTGACCTCTAGTCTTTCCTACAGACCGCAATTTCTTCAGGAGTGTTTTGTAGCATGTAGCAAACTGAATTTAAGAAAAGGAATCAATACAATAAGCTGAAATAAAAACAGAAGCTTTTTTGTTACAATTTTCAAACCTTCTCTAAAATACAATAGTAACTATTTCGCTCAGAGACAGTCATGTTTCTTTAGTTATGAAAGCTGTGAAATGAATGAAATATCAAGCTGATCTCTGCCACATTCTTCCATACAGAGATGTTAATACTGTTTGCTGTACATGTCCATCATAAACAGCTCATATATTTCAACAATGCAATGTCTTACTTCAAGGGAAGGAGAATGAAGGACTTTAATAACTACGACTAATAAAACTAGAAGTGAAAAAGACAACTTACCATTATATGTTCAAGTAGAGAATCTATTGCAACTATATTATCAAAATATGTTCTGCAGAGAAAGAAGAGTTAGTAAATATTGGCATTTAGGCAAACACTTCTCAAAGGGCTGTTGTCGGCTCTGGTGTCACAACCGCTTAACAGTGGAGCACAAATATGTGAGGACAAACTTCTGCATCTTGAAAATCACTGACTGGCTTGCTATAGCACAATGGAATTGAGAAAAGGTTCTAGCTCTGTTTTTTTAGGTTACTATCGTACAATGGCAGAACTGTAGCATATTCTCCATAATATGCGGAATTCTGTCTGTAGAAAAAACTAGCAAACTGGCTGCCATTGCTTAAATAGGCCCCTGCTGAGTTACACTAAGAATGTATTAAAACTCTTTGGCACTCTTTACACACTGGCAATTCTAAAAGGGCAAGTAAAAAGGAAAAGAAAAGCAATCCAAAAGATTTAAAGAAAACATTTCTTTCATTGCTTATTGTATTATCTGCATGCTTTCGAAATATCTCATTAGGTTCACATATAGAAGACTATGTACTAAGAACTAATGGAAACTATGTATTGTAGCTAAATTTACATCCTATTATACAATTCTTAACACTATTTAATAGACAACAACTTAAAAAGCTCTTATTGCGCATTCTCTGTCAAGCCAGGTGTAGCATGTCGAAGTTGCAGAAAAAGACTGTTCTTGTGACTTGGAAAAAAAAAAAAAAAAAGAATAAGGTATTTTAGTTTCACAGCAAAGCGGTAACTGTCCAAGGACAATCAAGAACATTGAAAGGGAAAGGTCAAACTTATTAGTAGAAGAAGTCTAAACCTTCCAAATGCCAGGTCTTAATAGCCCTCGGATTACAATGTTCCCTGCAGACAGAAAGATATTGTCCCATGGCCTTGAACATACATACAGATCACTTCTGTTTGGGTCTAGTGGA
This sequence comes from Loriculus beryllinus, assembly GCA_039877255.1. Taxonomy (NCBI): domain Eukaryota; kingdom Metazoa; phylum Chordata; class Aves; order Psittaciformes; family Psittacidae; genus Loriculus; species Loriculus beryllinus. The sequence continues at coordinate 9,105 of JBCJKH010065639.1, read as the reverse complement.
AAGGAAATATATGCTAGTCTTACACTGTCAGGGACATGAAGAGGTGAAGCACTGCATGCTATGCCCTTTCTAAAATGTTACAGAACATGTCCCAGTGACACTGCATGCTAACAATTTCCTTACTGAATAAGAAAGTCTCTTTCCATGTAAGAAAAAGTAAAGACCATTTCTAAGAGAAGAATTTTCTTGTTAGTGTAAGGCTTTACCTACAAGAAGTTCATAAAGTTGTTAGTAAATGATATCCCAATTTTGTTGATCAAAATGTTGGGTTTCTTGTTTGTTAAAACTAAATAATTCTCGAATTGATAGTACTTTATGCAAAATATTTTCTTATGGAAATACATATTAAATATTTGCAGTATTTATTGCGGTTTTTTAATCTTAAATAACTAAAATAATCACAAAGGTCTTTAAAACAATCTTGGTACTACATACCAAGAGTAAATTGCAAGTCCATAAATTTGGGCAGATTAATCCAGAATTCTCTGGTAAACTAGCTCAGTACAGGTATTAGCAACACAAGAGCACCCTGCAAAGGATCATAATGATGCAAGACACTGCAGCAAGAGGGTAGCTCTGGTAAAGGAATATTGAGAGTGTTCTTTAAGAGACACGCTCCGAATTGAAGCTGAAATAAAAAATAAAGGCCATTCCTGAGAAAAAAAGCTAGGAGAAACATCTGGATACAACCAGCTTGCTGTCCTTGCAAGGGGTAGACTCCTCCCTGTGGTGTATCACTCCCCATTCCAGGGGGGTCAGGCTGCCTGCATTCCTGAGCAATGGCATAGGAATCTTGGATGTTTTCTAATCTCATCAGCTCAAACATTGTTCATCATGACCTACAGAAGTGTTTGTAACAGCAAAAATTCAAAAAATCTAAGTTTTCCACAGTATCATCAGTCCTCTGTGATGCACTTAGAAATTCTTCAACCAACTAGTTAGATAAAATGCTGTTAAACACCCTAGTCTGTGACTTACCAAAAGTACAACTCTGGTTTGTCTTTTAATTTATTGGCTATCTCTACTATTTAAAGATGCTAATAGCAGCAACAAAGAGAAAGGGATGAAAGAAGAGCAGATCACCTAAGACACTAAACTGGCTTTCCAAGTCTAAACCCAAGCTTTTATGCTTTTTTTGTGTTTCCAATTTAATCTTGCATTTATTGTGACAAGAAATTGAAAGAAAACATAGTACATGCACTTACAGTCTTTGAAAATGAAAACAGGGCAACTAAAAATGCAGGGAAAGAAGAACTGTGAAGAATCAGGCAGCCCTGATTTTCCAGATATATCCTTGAAGTGTGTATATTTATGAATGTTCACATATACCTACATGTCACAAAAAGGGGGGAGGAAGCTGAAGCAATCTAACTTTTCATAAAGTCCTTTCAAGCCTTCTAAAATTCGCCATCAAAAGAGATGGCAATCTTGCTTCTCACTTCTCAAAAGAGGGCCATCTTTAACTCTGACAGAAGAGGGGAAACAGGCAAAAAACCCATGGAAATCATGAGATGGTTGAATTTGAGATCCTCAGGACAGTGAGAAGAGGCGTGTAACAAGTTCACTGCCCTGGACTTCAAGAGAGCAGACTTTGGCCTCTTCAGGAATCTGCTTAGTAAGGTTCCATGGAATATAGCCCTATAGAGCGGGGGACCCAAGACCGCTGGTTGACATG
>JBCJKH010065631.1:0-35202 GCA_039877255.1 Loriculus beryllinus | reverse complement strand
TATCAGGGTGAAGCTGACAGATGGACAGCATGTTCTACTTAGGAAGTTATGCCTTTACTCTGGAATGATGCGAAATGTCTGAGTGGGGTGAAATTCTTGCATAAGCTTCCCTAATAATGTCTTTTGTTCTTTGCAGAATGGTTGACATGGGAACACCAAAGCCTTTTCGCAAGTGAGTGTGCTTACAGATGTTCAGACTTCACTGGATTTGTTTAGATGGTAATAGGTTATAAAGTAGAATGCAGTAGTGTTCATTGTTCTGAGCCAGTGCAGTTGTCTGCATGATCACTCCGTTTCCTAAATAATGCATATATGAAATGAGACACTGACATCCATATATAGGACAGGTGGAGTGAATCATACGCAGGTAAGCCCTGTGATCTATGAGTGAAGTGTAGTGATTGTTGTAGCTGCTGATTTGAATTGAACGGGTTAAGGACCTGAGATTTCCATATTTTCTTTTTAAATCTGTGTTTTGCTGTTAGCTCTGTATCTGCAGTTAGATGGATGAAAGAAATCATATCCTGTCCTTTCACCACCTCGATAATTGACTTATTTTTATCTGTATCACTAAAACCAGGGCTATGAAAATACTGCCAGAACAGATACTCACTCTTAGTTGTTCCATAAAGGGCAAAATTAGAAAATATGCCTATAGGTTCAGACATCTAACAGCCTCCAGCTATTATGGAGAGCATATTCATAATGCTGTATAACTGTTACATATACTTAGATTTTTCTCTTCTTTCTTCCTTACATTCATGCCTCAAGTGCGAAGTACTGACATATTTTTTCATGTTAGGATGGACAGTGTTGGTTTCGCAGATGTACAAAGTGAAGATGAGCTGTATGATTTTGACATGGACACGGACCCTCCCAACTGGCAGCAACTCGTGAGCCGGGAAGTGTTGATGGGGCTGAAACCCTATGAAATCAAGCGCCAAGAAGTAATTAATGGTGAGATGGCTTTTGATTTTCTCCTGGCTCACCAAGCACAAAGTTGAAACCAGTTCTTTGGAGCTTTGAAGTTCTTAACATTTGAAACTAGGTCTTTCTTCAGTGATCTGCTCCAAGTGGTAGCCATCTATTACTTCTGGCAGAGCTTATGTGTGTGAAACTTGGACAAGTTACTTAAAAGTATCCTGAGATGAGATTCATCCAGTCCTTAGAGAAGAAATAAACAATATTAAGTGATTTGACACTGAAAGGCCAGTTTGCAGTATCATGTTCTCTAAAGGAAAGCAAGAGGCACTGCCTAGACTAGTGGAAAGCACATGATGCAAATGGAAGGCTGCTACCAAACTTTATCTTCAAAGCTTCGTCTGATTTGCTGGTCTTGCAGTCCTGCAGAACACTCTGTGTGGCTATAAGAGCTGCTAAGAGCCTACTGTTTGTTTGGGGAAAATGAGGAGTTGGCTTCTCTGTTTTCCAAACATGGAAGTATAGCAGAGTGTGGCTCTGTTCTGGAGCAAGATGGATTATGGGCCAGCAAGGGCACTATTGGTGAGGGAAGGTTTTCAAAGTTCATACTTCTGACTTCTATTTGCTTCATGTTTGGACCCATTTTTCCACACCTCCTTAAGCAGGTGCTTACATACCTGCTTTCCTCTCTCCAGAATTGTTTTACACCGAGAGAGCTCACGTCCGTACACTGAAGGTTCTGCATAATGTCTTCTACCAGCGTGTCACCCGGGAGGGGATCCTGAGCTCCAGTGACAAACGGAAGATCTTTTCAAATCTGGAGGATATCCTTGGGCTTCATGGTAATTGCAGCTGAGGTGATACTAAGTGATACAGAGCCTTTCAGCTTTGTAGTAGTGGCTGGAATCCTGGATGCAAGTACCTGAAAAATTTAAGCAAGTGACCCTCAAACAAGAGGCAGCCTCATAAAACACTTCAGCCGAGAAAGAATGCTACAGCTGTTCCTCTTCCTTTTGCACACAGTTTATTTTTCCATTTCTGATTTACAAAGATATCTCGATAAAAAATGCATGTGTCCAGTGTTTCAGATACTTGCCTTTTCTTATCTGTGTGCGCAGACTCTCTTGTGCTGATTCAGGCTTTGATAAAAGGAGCAGTGCTTTGGTGAATGGTCTTTATGGGTCAACATTTAAAATGTCACAACTGTTGGTGAACAGGATATGAAAACAAACATGGAAAGATTGATGTCTTGCAGGTGGTTTTGAAGGATAGCCCTTCCTAATTGGGTAGCTAAAGGACTGGTCAGAATTGGGTTTGGGTCTGCCAATAAATAATCACTTGTATAATTTTATGCAGGTGGATTGAAGTGCATTCTACGTTATTCCTATGTTTTTAGAAGGCAGAGATCCTCAGAATAGATAAGATTGGAAAGGTTCTTAGGGGTCACTTGAGGACAGGGGAGGCAGAAGTGCAAGGGAGTTAGGCAACATCGTCTTAGAACTCTGCTAAATTTATTATGTCGTGGGACACTTTCTTTTTTAAAGTTAATTGAAATTGCAAATCTACTCTTTTCCTAAAATAGCTTCAATTTCATAATAATTGCTGAAACTCAAGCAAACTATTGGAGCAGTATTAATAAAATTGATTTCTTTTGTTTTTAAGTTGCATTGAATGATCAGATGAAAGCCATCCGAAAAAGGAACGAGACATCTGTTATTGGCCAAATTGGGGAAGACTTGCTTTCCTGGGTAAAATACTTTATTGCTTTTTTCTACCTGAAAATAATGTTTCCTAGAATGGCAACCAGAGCCAGAGGTTAGTTGTAATATATATATTAACTGGGAAGGTTATTCCCAATTGATAGGAACTAAAGGCCTTAGAGCTGTCATTTCTATGGAGCCATTACCGGACTAGAGAATGAGGGTTGAACAAAAGCAGGAAGAACTTGCAGGATTGTCATTTGACTGGAGACAGGAGTAATTTAAGGAAGAACAAATAATTTCCTTATGCTGTGTGGGTAGAGTAGAAAGGTAATTTTGGAGACATAAAGGTGAGAGTAGGATTTGGAAGAATGTAATGACACAATTTATTTCTGTAACACTGAGATTGAAGTCTTGTGTTGCCTGTGGTGCAATTAAAAGATAGGTAAAAATACCCGTTTCCAATCCTGGAATTCATATAGCTGAACCTTTTCTAGCTTCCTTTATGAGCTCCAAATGACAGGAGCAGGAGTGATGTAGACTGTTTAGAAGAAGCAAATTCTCTCTTGGGAATCTCCCAGTTTGCTGTTTGTTTTCAAGCTGACTTAATTTAGGATTGAAGATTGATTTGCTTATTCTTTTTAGCTTTTCATGCTGAAGTCTCTTGTAGTGGTTTTTTTATACCCCACTGTTTGTTTAGTATTCCAGAAAAGAAGAAGGGAAGAAAATGAAAATCAGATGTGGCTGGTAAAGAAACGCCTCCAACCCTTTCAGTTCTCCTGCGTGTTAGGGAAAAGCAACAAACTACTTGCTGGGGCAAGCTAGACTTTAAGCTAATGGTTATGTGCCCTTGCATGATGTTCTGGCCAAGTGGATAGAACAAAAAGCCACATTCTCTAGAGTAGTTTCAGGAGTTACTACTCTGCATCACAGCCTGGGTAGCAGAAGGGGAAGAGTTGCAGTTTCAGTAACAGATTAACCATCTGTTACCTGCAGCACATTTCTCAGCCCTGCTTATGGCTATCGCTTCCCCTAGCCATGTTTTTGTAATACTTTTGTTTAGGAAATAAGAGGATATGTTATATTCTGGTTTTCAAACATAGGTGGCCCAGAGAGACAAGATAACCTTTGGTCTTGGCTTTGCTGCCCAATTCTGTGTTAAATAATTGTCGTTCATCTGAGTGCAGTTTTTGCTGCTCTCCTTAAGGTTAACAGTGGAGACGTGGCCCTCTATTCTCCCTCTAAATCAGCAGTGCATTGGTGGAAAGGTTTGGGTGTGCTAGAGCTGGAGACAGGGAACTGTAGAGTTTGAGGTGTCAAGAGGTTCCTCAGTACATTAAGAAGGCAAGGCCTTAAAACCAGGATGGAAATTACTTCTCATGGCTTGCCAGCAATTCCTTTCTTCCCTGGCAAGACCAGTTGTGCTAAATGTCTGTTGAATGTGGCACATGCTGAACTCGAGTCTGTCTAAATTTGGCTTTCTTTGCTTTCTGGCACAGTTTAGTGGACCAGCAGAGGAGAAGCTGAAACATGCAACTGCCACTTTCTGCAGTAACCAGCCCTTTGCTCTAGAGGTCATCAAGTCGCGCCAGAAGAAGGACTCTCGCTTCCAGACCTTTGTGCAGGTGAATTGAATGCAAGGGTTTGAGTTGCCTGAGGGTGTGGCTGGTGGCCAGCATACCATAATGAATGGCTGTAGATAAAGTTGTTATAATTAATGACATCATGTCTGACATTGTCTTCAGATTGGGATCATTTCCAATACTGTATTTATCTCTGCTAATCATATCTGGAGGGAGGAGCCTTTCGTTCTGGGGAACACAGAATGTCCTGATAGGATGCAAGAAAGCACATGTTGTCCCAGGCAGGAGATGGCATCTCACTTGAGGTAGCTGTTTCCTAAGGATGTATAATTCTGTGGGAAAACTGCTCATTTTAGTGCAATTTTCATGCATGTCATGAGCAGAAGGCAGATGATATACACCTATTCTGCCTGCCAGGAAAGGGGCTTGAATACATGTGGCATTTGGAGGAGAGAACATTATCTTCATTACCACAAGCTGCGAAAACTGGTAATACAAGGGTTGAGGTTACATTGAAAAATGTACTGTAGTTTTGCTATGGTGTGAAAGCCTACACTGATGTCTTCCCTGTATGGTGGTGATTGAGATTGATTGGAGATAGTACCAGGCCTCTGTGAAGTAATGAGGGAAGGAAGCTGCTGCTTTTGTGATGAGCCTTTCTTACATGTAATTGCAATTGGAGAGGGGATGTGTTGTCTGAATGATAGATCTTGGCATTTCTTGTCTTGTATTTAATTACTGGAAAGTGAGGTAATAGATGCTTATGTGATGAATGGATGTTACATGTTCAGGTAATTATGGCCTTAATAAAAATGACAAATGCAGATATTGTGCTGTTTAAATTTAGGATGCTGAGAGTAATCCCCTGTGTCGACGGTTGCAGCTGAAGGATATCATTCCCACAGAGATGCAGAGGTTGACTAAGTACCCCCTTCTGTTGGATAACATTGCAAAGTACACAGGTAAAACCTTTCCTCTAGGGTTCATGCATGCATCTCAGCAGGTTTTCTAGACAAATATGATTTCAGAGCACATCATAGAATCCCAGACTGCTTTGTGCTGAAAGGATCTTAAAGCTCATCCAGTTCCAGCCCTCTGCCACAGACAGGGACACCTTCCACTAGAGCAGGTTGCTCCAAGCCTCATCCAACCTGTAAGGTTGCAATACAGTAATGGAAATGTAGTTTCAAAACGTTAGAGGAGTTTGAAGAGAAACCAAACCACTCTGCTTAGGAAAGTTACAGGCAAAACAACTTGATTTGCTATTAATTTTTGAAGAAGGAAACCACGAGTTCTCGCTGTCTCCTCTCCACACTCCAGTTCAGAGCCTGTTTTAGTGTGACACTCTTAGGGTTATTAATGGTTTTTAATGATTACAAAAACCAAATGAAAGTGAAGAAATATTTTCTCTGCACCCTCATATTTCTGACTGTGGGAGAGTGTGTGACAATGGCTGGAATTAGATTCAGAAGAAAAAGAAATGGAGGAAAAAAGAACAGTTATCATGTAACTCTTCCTTATTACGTGCTCTTAGCAACCAAACCTTTAGGAACTGGCTGAGAGGCAAGTTGCATTTGTACTATTGTTTTGAGTAGTCATTAGCATGCCTGTTCTTCCTGTACTTTTCTAGATATATTTAACTCATTTCAGGAGTCTTAACAGAAATAACTAGAAAGAATTCAGTCACTGCACATGATAATGTATTTGTTTCAATAAATTGGTTTTCAATAATAAATATGCTCTGATAAACATTTTCCCTGAATTCAGGGCATTAAAATGGCTAAATCAAACTATTAAGAGAAAACACATTGAAGTAAATTCTGATTTCCATGTAGATGCATTGGGGAGAGAAAAAGAATAAGATCTTCAATAACAGAAATCTTTAATCATCCATTACAAACATAAAAATGTGAAAAATGAAAAATCTAATAAAAACCTATCAAGTTATTCCATTGCTTTAACAAGCTTGACTAGACATAGGGCATACTTCTGAGCAAGGAATTAAAGAAAAGGAAATCATTTTAGAATCTAAGCAAAACTCCTGTACTGTGAAGGCTTATGGCAAATAAACATATTTCTTTAAGGAGAGAATAAAAGCAGGTAAGACAGAACAAATTGATTCTTCTTCTTTAAGGTCAGTAATGTCAACTAAGAATTTGAAGCAGACTGAACTTGGAAAGCAGTACTTTCCTACACAACAGACACCAACAGGATCTTAACATAGCCCTCCTTCCTCATCTGCTGCATCTTTAAATCACTGCAGAATGTTTTAATGTTCTTGCAGAAGGTGAAGCCTAGCTAGGATGTATTACTCTGAAAGATGTTTCCACCATAACAGGAGAAAATATGATTAATACTACCACAAAATAGCTTTTCAGGTTCACTAGCAGATACCTGCCGCAGTGTAATTTCATTACTCATAAAAACTATAGTGCATTTACAAGTTGACTCTAATCATAATTAGGAAAGCATGTGATACTCCATTATCCTTGATGTACTTGTTTATTTGCGTGTTAACTCAGTCCTTAATGTGGCATATGGTAGTGAGAATGGATGGGGTTCACCTGTGTCTGTCAATGTATGATCAAGTGATGTTTGTAGGAAAGATAACTCGTTTGGTCTTGCTGTAAAGGAATAGTGGTTTTTATCATCAGGCTGTGTGAATGATGCTTTTTTCCTAAGCAGTTAAAATAAATACAGGCAATTTAATTGGAAAATGTTACCGTGTAACACATTTTTTGGATGTTTTGCCTTATGTTTCTTTGTTTTTCTTTCTTCCAAAATAAAAAGTAAAAAGGACTGGGGGAAATGCAGAAGCCAGTGGTCAGATGCCACATCCTGGGACTTTGGCTAGCTGGCTGTGTGTGATCTTAACTATCTACCCGAAGACTTTCTGTGTACCTTGGCGGTGTAGTGGTGACCTTTCAGATTCCTCAAGAGTACTGCTCAAACTGATGTTTGTGGAGTGAATAGTTGCCACAAGGCCCTCAAAAAGAGAGAGTGAAAAGTCCTGTGCTTGTGCAATGGTGCTAATCAGAGGCCAATGCCTTGTGCAGGGCAGAATGAATTACCTCCTGTCACAAATATGTCTATGTCATTTCACCTTTGAAATTCAGTGCTTTTGTCGGTATGCTATTCTGTGAATTTAAGTTTTTTCTCAAATTTGAGGTCAGCAAACTGCACTGGATTTCTGACTATTTCAACCTTTATTGAAAAGCATTCTTTCATTTCCTTTATCCCTTGCAGAACTGCCTGAAGAGAAAGAGAAGGTGAAGAAAGCAGCAGATCATTGTCGTCAGATCCTTAACCACGTGAACCAGGCTGTCAAAGAGGCTGAGAACAAGCAGGTAGGAGGTGAACGGAGTGAGCAATCAAGGCTTGGGGAGAAGAGAGTTGAAGGGCAACAAGCTGTTCAAGACCCCTAGAGTCTCTGTACAAGTGACTTTATATTATGCCTTAAGATGTTTTATGGCACAAGTATTTCTGTGAGAGAAGGAATCCTGGGCGTTTGGGAGTGTGTGGAAGCATTAATGACTGCCTGCATTCTGATGCCAGTGAGTTTGACTAACCAAAGTGACCATCTTCACTGCATTTTCTGCAGCATTTGGAAGATTACCAGCGTCGTCTCGACTTGTCCCCCTTGAAACAGTCTGAGGATCCCATGATGGATGAGTTCAGGGTGAGTGACAGCATTAAACCAGCCTCTATGTAAATCATGATTGCAGCCCTGTTGTTCTGTTTGTGGTACTTTCTGCTATAGTCTTCTGATGTACAATCAAGTGGTCTTTGGAGATGAATATTTCTGTACAAAACCTAAACGATTAGTCTCAGAAATCTGAGTTTTGTTACCTGCCTGAATACCTCTGTGAATATAACAACTTGGTTCTGCGTATAGCAGTGTTGATGAAGCTTGTAAACTCTCTGAAACAAACTTAATGATTCTCAACCTAATGTACTCTATCACATAAAAGATATCCAATGGACCATAAGTTGTCTTATGGATATATCTCTCAAATGATTGCAAGCCTTTGTTGTGCTATTGGAACTAGAGAGGCCTCAGAGAGTCATGAGATGTTGCAGTGCAGTTAGCTTTATAAGAGGAGCTTGTACACATGCTGATTTGTATGCAAGATCCACAGGTATATCCAAATGAAGTGGTAAGTCCAATGCTAAAAGCACAGTGTTTGATGGCCCCTGTAAATTCTTGCAGTTATGTTAGTGAAGTGGTTACTTGCTCTTGGCAGCTGTTAAATGGAATGCTCCACATCCTTGGAGCAGGATTAACTTTGTGTCTTGTATAGATTCCCTGTTGTTTGTTTATCACTCCTTTCTCTTCCCCAAAATCAGTATGTAGCCAAAAAAAATTATATGAAGATTTTCCTGTAAAACTGTGTCATGGATCCTTCCACAAATAAACCTGCAAGCATTTTAATTAGGAAATGAAGAACTTGCTGTCAGTTATGAAATCTTGCTGTCATTGATTGTAGACTCTGAGACTTGGAAGGAATGACTTGTGAAAGTTGTCACTTCTGGTTGCCTGCAGATCTAAATGTCACAAGCACTGAAATGACTGAAGAATCCATTGACATTATGAAGTCCACCAGATCATTGGGATGATTTGTATATCAGCATATCATTTGTAGGCACACTTGACTTGCAAATCAAGTGTTGAAGCATTAACCAGTTGCAGTACTAGAACTGCTAGTTTCATTGGAAAAACTCCTTCTTGCAATCAGATAACATCCTGATGCCTTAGTATCTTTAGTAGGAAAATTCTCTACCCTATGACTCCCAACATCTGCAAAAGAGCAGTGAAAGAGGAATAGTGATAATGCGTGCATCTCTCAAGATTTTGATTTACAAGCATACCCTTCTTCTGATCCCCATTTCTTTTTCCAGGCTGGGTTTAGCTGCTCATCTCCAAACTGGAGCGCCAATCCTAGCCTCCCCTCTGACATTCCAATGCTTGCTTCCACAGAAATTCCATAGTGATCCTATTTTATCTTTTCTTTTCCCTGGTGACAGAACTTAGATCTAACAAAGAGAAAAATGCTTCATGAAGGCCCTCTGACTTGGAAGGTTAATCGTGACAAAACTATCGGTGAGTCCTGTTCCATCAACTGACTGACTTGGGTTTGTGTGGTTTTGGTGACAAGGAGAGAAAGAGAAAGCATTTCTGCTGTTTCCAGTTATGGTTCTTACTGCCACCTGTAATAATGCCTGTGTGTTGCTCAGAGCTGATTAGATTATTCTTGTCAATTGTGAAATGTGCTGGAGTGTCATTAAGGCCATGCAGGGACACAGCAGTCAGTCATGAGATGATCCAATTCCATCTGTAGCTTTCTGATGTAGTTTTCATGAGGAAAATTTGCAAGCTTTGCCTAGGATGGCATAGCACTGATTACTGCCTCTGCATGAGTAATCAAAAATGCAGCCCTTTTCTTTCTGCAGGGGTGTGATATAAAACTATGAATTCCTTAACTCATTCTGGGTTCTTTTGCACCCCATGCAGATCTCTACACCCTGCTCCTGGAGGACATTCTAGTGCTGTTGCAGAAACAAGATGATAAACTGGTACTGAAGTGTCACAGTAAAATCTTGGCATCAACAGCTGACAGTAAACACACCTTCAGTCCTATTATCAAACTGAACACTGTTCTGGTTCGTCAGGTGGCAACAGGTCAGTATAACCAATAGCAAAAGCAAGAGAGGAAGCCAAAAACGAACAGAAGATTGGTTGAGGATAGATGGTTTTGCCTAGAATTTCAGAGTAGAACATGAGAAAATGTGTAGGCTTAATTCTTGGTTGTCCAACGTCTTACTTTGTATGTATGAGCTGTTTGACTTCTTTGCGTCAGTAATAGGCATGGCTTGAGTTTTAAATAGACTTCTAAATTAAAGTACTCTGATTGTAGTAGATGAAAGGTGCTCTAGAAATTATTAAGAAGGAAAAGAGGAGAATTAAATCAGTTTCAAAATGGTTTGGGCTGTAATGGCTCTTTTCTTTCAGGACTAATAGGCAAATTTCCTGGGTAAGGAAAGATTTAATGTTTGCATATTATTGCATTGGAGGGTTATCTCATCGCCTCTTCTTTTATTGCTCCTGGATGAGGGTATTCCCAGTTTTGGGAATTTCAGGAAGCTATGTGGGGCAAGGCATTTAACTTAATTCTTCCTTCCCTGTGTTGCTTCAGATAACAAAGCTTTCTTCGTCATCTCCATGTCAGAAAATGGCGCTCATATTTATGAACTGGTGGCACAGACTGTGTCAGAAAAGAATGTGTAAGTAATTGGTTCCGTTCCATCTGCTGCTAGATTTGTTATACTTGAGAGATCTTTTACATCTGTGTGTCTGCAGTAACGGTGCAGGTGTGTGTGAATTACCTGAGTTCCTTCTCTCAGTGTAGCTGAAAATGCAGCTGTGTTGGCCTATGTAGGAAGTATCCAAGGATAGTCTCTCCCAACTTATAAGAAGCAGGGGGGAGGGTACATATGAACACATATGTATTTAAAAAGCCACCTTGTACATACACTTAGTGCTTCTGTTGTTGTCATTTGCTGTCTGGCTCACTCCTGACCCTTTTTTTGACCTTAAAAACCCTGTTATTTACCTTTGCAACTCTGGTCTTATGTGACTGACTGCCAGATAAGTAGCTAAAATAATCCTGCATCTGTATCCTGGTGAAGTGAGCATTACACTGCGGTGCTTCACTGGTGGCAGCAAGGTATTACTAGGAACTGAATGTAACAGGATTGAAAAAGAAAGGAAAAATCTCTTTCTGTTATAAGAAAAGCAGTAATAATGTTAGCTGGATTTAAGAGGTGTTAAACAGACAAGTATTCATTATGCTTCACATCTTGCATGTTTTTATTTGATGCTTCTACTGCAGATGGCAGGACCTTATAGCTCAGATGGCAGGGACTGTAAAAATGGGGAATACCAGAAGAGTGATTCCATTACCACAGTCAGGACCTGGCGAGTAAGTAAAAGTAGCTGGAGGAAGAAGGGCTGGTTTTTCTTTGTCTGGTACCTGTTCTCTTGCTCAGAGATTGCCAGCAAAGATTTGAGCTGGATTCTCATGCAGCGATTCAGATCTGTGTGACTAAAAGAACGTGTTCATTCTTTGCTCCCTGCAGAGAAGAGCGTGAAGAAGAAGAACAGCAGAAGCTCAAAGAGCAGCATGACATTCCTGCCAGTAGCCTGCAAAGTCCAGGTAAAGCTCTGGTCCAGATGAATTATATCAGTAGATTCACACATGGAGTGCAAATACGCCAAGATGTACTCCCTGTGGGTTGGGATCTCTTGGTAGCTTTGACATTCCTGGAAACGAATGATTTCATTACAAGTCATGTGGAGAAGTGATACTGAGCCTCTTGGAAACGTACCTTTTACTATTTCTATCTGGTTTATAAATTACTGGTAAAGATTCTTTTTTCCCCTCGAAAGAATTGGCCTTTTACCAAGCCCATGCTCAAGGACTGTATTTCTCAGTGTTTTCAGAGATTTCTGTGGGAAGCAGAATTTTCTGCAGTGTATCATCAGATTTGACACGGTTGTTTCACCTGAATGTATGTTTTCTGTTTCCTAGATAAAGATCTGGGCCTCGAATCTCCCTTAATACTGAATGCTCAGTCTTCTTCACTCATCATGTCTGAAAAGTCCAAGGTAGAAAGTCTCCTTGCATCAGAAGGACAGTTTGATAAAGTGCAGCAGGCAGACCTGACACTTAAAGATTCTTCTGCATGCTATGAACACACAACCACCAGTTTATCTTCCGTATCAGAAGGGCAGTGGGCATTGGATGCATTAAGGAACTGTAAGTATCTGTGGGCAGTGTCTGGTTGGAATGTGATGTGGAGATGGACATTGCTAGGTCAACCATCTGAATCAATGAGTTAAAATAAAGCCAATTTCTATTAAATATAGATTCTCTCTGTGATGTAGATCACAGCATAGCAAACCAAAGCGAATCTGACAGCAGGGAATTCTAAGTCCTGGGTTCATATACTGCCCTTTCCTTTGGCTTTAATCATCTCATTTTTCTGTGGTTTTCCCATGTATAAAATGATGGTAGTAATGAGTTGTTAGTTACTGGTCATGAAGTGCTTTGATGACAAAATTATATTGCAGAACTTTATGTAGTGCTTTACAGTGCCATTGCTGGATGTTAAAAGACAATGCAGTCAGCCTGTGGACTTATTTTCATAGCACTGGAGCCTAACAGGAGATATTTCACGAGTAGCAGAACATGATTTTGCATGGGTTTTTGTACCATGCAAACATATGGGATATACTTGAGCTTGACAAAGTCTAGGTTCAGATTTTCTGAGGGCATGGGATGTGGTTGGATATAATTAGCTCAGCACTTGTATGTGTTGTAAAGAAATTCTCCGGATGGACAGATTCCGTAATAGAAGATTTTGAATCACTTCCTCTGTTCTCTGGCATACCTCCTTTCAGAGGAAGGATGCAGAGCCATGCAACCTACTTGATCAGATCTAGTCGTGCAATCCCTAAATATAACTTCCTAAAATTTGAATGAATTCATTAATCCATGTATCTCCTCTTGGCAATTCTGAAAGGACATGAAGTCCCTCAGTTATACTTGAAGGGAATAGTCTGTATTGCTTCTCTGTTATTTGCTTTTACCAAAATGCAGAGGCTTCATCTCCTTGGCCCAAATTCTTCTGTCTCTCTGTACAAGTAAACAGCAGTTCTCTGCTATGTAATAGTGCACCTCGGATCCTTTGATCCATTTGTGTTTCTCCTTATAGGATTCAAAGTGCTTTTCTAATTCTGAATGCTGTATGAATGTTCTTGGTACTTGTTTTCAGAGACCAGTGCTAAGATAATCTTAGTCTGTGGGGTATGCGAAGACAGTGCCCTAGCATCTCATGACTATTCAGACTTAAAAGAGCAGCCCTCTAACAGCAGCAGAATGTCACTCACATTTTGACAACAGCCTTCCACTTAGATGGGTGACTGTTATGCTGTATGACATCATAGCTTTTCCTGGGTGTTACATGAGCGTTATATGGTGAGAATGAAGAGTGTTCTTGTGCTCTTGACAGCATCGCATTTTTGTTTTCAACAATGTGTCCTTAATACGAAGTGTTGGGTTGGGATAATTTGAGAACTAAAGGAATGTGGGTTGAAGTTCAAACAAGCATAAATTTGCATGAAATTTTAGGGAGAAATGTGTCTTCAGTATATTTTTTTTGATCTGTCATTTCAAAGTTGAGTGGAATATTTTCAATATGCTCGTTTCTCCAGTGGGAATCCCCTATTATGGCCATGGCTGGGGGGCTTGGGAAGAACCTGTGCCCTCACCTGCACTCCAGCTCACTTGCTGGGTAATTTCAGTAGGTGATTTTTTCCCTAAGCAAGATGGAACTTGTACTGACACGTTTGCTCTCGCTTGTAAAATGTGCAGAAAGGCTTCAGACCTGATATACTTATTTTTATCCCTGTTTTTCCTGCCAAGAGCAATGAGAGGGCTGGCTGCTACGAGATACACCTCTTTGAAAGGGTAGCCTGGTTTAATGACCGTTAGGGAGCTTATGATCTGTGAAGCCTTGTGAACATTATCTTTACTTGCAGTGGGCTTGCTGAAACAGTTGTTGGTGCAGCAGCTTGGCTTCTCTGAGAAGGGGACCCTGGAAGACCGGCAGCGCTTTCCCAGGTTTAGGACCGTTTCTCATGAAGCCCAAACGGAGAGTGGAAACGAGCCTGGACTACAGCACCCTGAGAATAGCAAATTCCACCAGCCTGGAACAGACAGAGAGCTTCCAAGAACCAGAACTAACGAGTCTACAGCTAGTTATGGCCTCCGGACTTCAGCTGAATCGCCAGCTTCAGGAGATGCCATGCAGCTGATAGAGAGAGACCCCAGATCGAGTAGTAACTTAGCACTAGACCGCATGAGTATGAATCTGGAGATCTCAGCCGCAGAGCTGGAAGGAGTGGGTGCTGATGAAAGCGGGGAGCATTATTTTGATGCTCGAGAAGCTCACAGTGATGAAAATCCATCTGAAAGTGAATTAATGGAAAGGAAGGAGGAAGAGGATGTGCAAATACGGATCTCAGGTGAGTATGTTGAATTCACTCGTAGAATGACAGTCTGTCCAGATTCGGTATTAGAGACTTCCTCTCTTGCTTATGTGGTATAGGACACTTAAAGTTAACTCTTGGCCCTTGACAGTCAGTTTAGCCCTGAAAAGGGCTGTGCAAATATGTAGGTAATTAATTCTCTATTTTATGAAAGCAGAAGCTGAAATACTGTGGGGTTAATACACTGAGACAGACTGTAATTACAGAGGCACTGGGCACAACGCAAGCTCTTGATTGCGGTTGCCACTGGACCACTTTATCTCTCAAGTGTCTGTTAGGATCTGTATGGAAAACCTGTTCCCTGAAGGCAAAGTACTTCCTTAGTCTGTACACACAGAGTCCTCATGACTCATGCTGTTTCGTAGATACTGTGTTGCCTTCTCCTGATCAAGCTTCAGAAAAGAAACTTAGGCTTTAGCTTTGCACTGTAATTGTCTTGCGACCTCACCCTGGTCTGAAGCTCTTAAAAACTCATTTTTTTGTGTTTAGAAGGCCCTGTGAGTTTTAATCAGCCGGCATGGTGACACTGCACTAAATTGAGGACGCAAGTTGAGGTTTATCTCCTGTTCCTGTTGTAGTAGAAGTAGCTTCTAGTGGGTAGATTCTGTATAACTCCTGGCGTTGAAATCTCTTATCATAAATAAGCTTTTGTTTTCAAATTAGATTCTGTCAACATGAGTAAGCCAGTCTGACTGTCTGAATGCTGCCTTCCAATTCCATATTGAAAACAGTTCCTCTTCCCTTGAATTACGGAGATGTTTTAAATTATTAAAACTGAGCTAACAACGCAAAGCATCTAATTTATTTATCGTCTCTTATGCTGTTTACTTTCTTAACTGTGCAGGGACATCGAAATTAGATAGGCCTGGGTTTAGTCAGTTCAGACTCCACGTGTTAGCTTTGCTGAAATACTGTAGAGAAATTTAGCATATATTAGTGTTAGGCGCAGGTTGTGAAAACATTTCTATCTATAATTGCTTCATCTTTTAGCATGTCATCAGCAAGCTGAGTTTTCAAGCTAACCGGTCTAAAAGCATCCTCAGTGCCGTAGCTAGCAAGTGGAAATCTAGCAGCCTGATTTGTCAGGTGCCATTAGTGTAAGTGCAGGTTTTCCAGACATCATAATAGAAAACCCATTTAGGAAAAACAGGAAGGGGGATGATTAGCTCATCTTATCATGTAATTCTCAAGCTGCAGTCCAGAAACCTGCCACAATCTCTGAAGCCCAGTTCAGACCCAAACCAGTCTGGTCTGAAATAATCACTATTCTGTGTAGTGTTCACAAATGCATTTGCTTATCCATTTTAAAATGTCCTTGGAGGTGGGCCTCTCACCACTTATCTTTCTTAAAGTCTGCTTAAGCTGTCTCCTCTAGTTCCATGGTTCTTGGTGATTATTGAGCTGGAGGTGTTAGTAAAAAGCTGTTCTCTTCACAGGAAATTATTTGATCCTTGATGGATATGGAACAGTGCAGGAGAGCTCCACAGATGAGGAGGTATCTTCTCTAGTTCTCCAGTGCACCGCAGGTGGCCGTGCCTCTTTGGACTCTGCACAGCAGCAGCCACTTTCCCCACGGGACACCCAGTCAGATGGAGGAAGCTCCCCCTTTGCCGAGGAGGTGATGGCCTCACGCTGGGGAGCAGTGGAAGAGTCCTGCTCATTTGTAGCAAGCCCTCACTTCTCTATAGAGTCACGTGTGCAGATGATGCAGTATATTCAGAAGATAGAGGATGACCTTGAAAAGTTAAAGGTATTCTGCCTTTCTATTTGCAGTATTGGGGGTTTCATATTCCTCAGGTTTTGTATCAGAAAAGAGCTTGGAAAAAAGCAGCCATGCATTTTTTTGTCTTTGGCTCTTATCTCTGGAAACTTTTAAAGCAGAATCTTGGTGGTGTTTTGTTTGCATTAAGTTGTGGGTTACAAGAGGCAAGTAGTTCTGCTGGAGCTAGGGGGTATGTATATTGCTTTGATTTGAACTTGGAGAGATTCCTGAGGGATAGGACAAAACTGATGTAAGTCTACAGCAGTGGAGTTTTGAAGGGGCCACTGCCCTAAGGAATATGAATTCCTGACATGAAAAGACTTATCAAATCTGTCGCATGCTGCTGCCAATGTCAAATGAAGGTGCTAAGTTGCAGTAGACCAATAACAGTGTTTTCAGCTTTAATGATTTTTTGTATTGGATGGGGATTCTGTATGCATAATAACCATTGCTATAGAAGGTTCATAGCATCCTGATGTATGAAGCATACCAACATGTTAAGTCAGTAACTGGTCTTTAGTTTAACTGAAATCTGAGGAGAAAGTGGCATATTGCATGCAAGTACAAGGCCTGCTAAAGATGCTGACAAAGGAGTTGAGATCCTCTGTGGGTCATTGTGGAATATGGGTGATTCCAGTCCACTCACCTGCAGCGAAACTTCTCTTTTCCCATCTGAAGTCCTCTTTGTTCACTTGCTAAATAGAGGAAAAAGCCACTTTAGTTTTTGGGGTTTTTGTTTTTTAGGAGGTTGAGGAAGACTACACCATTCTCCGACGCCAAGGGCTGGCTGGATCAGCCTCCACAGGAGAGCACTCAGGTACGCAACCAGAGTGTCTATAATTGGTAGCGTATACCACGTTAGCTTCAGACATTAAACAAAGAGCACAAAGTCAATTATTAATGTTTATCACACACATGAAGAAGGTTTCACCTACTTCAGCAGCTCTCACAGGGCTGACACCATGCTGACTGCAGGAAAGGTCGGTTGAATCTGTAGAGATTCATGCGTAGAGGAGCTTGTTCCTTCCTCTGAAAAGGTTGTTACAAGCAGTCCCACCCCTACCTGTCAAAGATCTACATCTCAAGATGTACGGCTTCACTTTCAAAGAAGCCTAGATTGATATAAAGTCCCAAAGGAAGACTTCTGCATGTGTAAAATGATAAAAATCTTTTTTTTTCTCTGGGGTCTCTGTGATGCTGTGTGAAGCAGTTGCCATGGGGCTCTTTAAATTGGCTTTAGGCATTCTAGAGAGGTAATTGCTGGAATTGCTGACAAAGGTCTTAAGGTTAAATGGGTGCACTGTCTCTCACAAAACACACATTCTCTGCTAGTACTGGTGTTCTAGGCATTCATCTCTCATTGCATCCCCCTTCACAACCCTTTTTCTCCCTCCTTTTTTATTTCCTCCTTCAGACAAAAGCTAGTCATGTTTCCAGGCATGGCTGAAGATTGGATGAAGAGCATCAGGACACAGCACCCGCTGTCTTCCCTGTGGACTCTGAGCCAAGAGGGTTTGGACCATCCAAACGTGAACCATACTCTAGCAAAGTGGGCATGGGGTGCTTTTCCTGTGGGGCATCTGCACTATCTTGTCAGTGAGGGAGTCTATTCTATTCTGCTCCTCTCCTTGCTCGCAGAAATTCATTTTTCAGAACAGAAAAACCAAACCAAATGTACAGAGCTTTGGGTGTAGGATATAAAAATGTATTTAGACATTAAAAGAAGAAAAATCAATGTATTTATTTGACTTCATTCCGTGTATCAAAAGCACATTTTAATTTTTTAATCTGCTTTTTTTTGTTGTTCTATTTTAATTGGGTAGTGACAGTTCTAGCCCTCTGCATACAGTACACCCTGCCTGCCACTGCTCCTGAACCAAAGGTCAGGTCTGAGGGGAGAGGGTGTGCTTATGTGCAAGTATATCTTCACTGGACTGGACTCTGCACTCCCTGCTGGCAATCAAGCTGCCATGCGAAGAGCTACTTATGAAGGTGTTAGGATGACTTGTGGCTGGAACTATCTGTATTCACCAATTGCATGGGAACTGCTCATGTCACCGAATGTGTAACAAAAATCTTCCATGCGCTAAATAACCAGGCACTTCAGATGGGCAAATTTTCTTTATCCCCCTCTCCCAGTAGGGGTCTCCTTTGTTGACATGCAAGATGAAACTGGGAGAGGAGAAAGATAGGTTTAATTTTTTCCTTGACTTTGTTGGCTTTGATCATTGTCTCTTTTGTAAAGTGATAAAAATACTTGGACCTGCAGCACTTTTGTAACTCTTCTCTGGATCAAAAAGAATAAACGCAAACCCAGAAGTGTTTCAAAGATATGGGGCAGATCTGCCCCTGATTCACTACTGAATGAATAAGGGCTGCCATTTGAGTTAGCCACAGGTACTGCTGATTATAGGGCCAGTAAGTTTTAGTACCTGGAAGTATGTCTTGCTGAGGGCTTGGGGTGGGGTTGGGGTTTCTTTTTTGGGGGGGTGGTTGGGGTTTGATTTTGGTTGTGGTTGGTTTTTTTTCTTTCCTGAACTGATTTGTGCACAATGTATTCTCACTGAAACAGAGATGTGCAGAACAAAGAAGGCTGAAGCAGCTCCCTGGTACTTCCTTAGGCCTGTTCTAATGGGTTTTGCTGTTGGAATGCCTTCCAGTCTGGGAATAAGATACAGGTATCAGGCTACCAGCAGAGCTGACACTGGGCAGCCTAAGTTGGCTGTGCCTCTGCTCTGGAGCCGGTCCTAGGGCAGGCAGTTCCTGCTTGGCATAGGATGGTTCAAGCTGTCCCCATTACCAGACACTGAATAGGATTGCTAGTGGAGATTGTGTAAGGCAGTCTCTTTACACCCTCTTTCTAAGGTTTAAACTGTTTAGTGAACCCAAACTGAGCTGCATGCCAAACCTGTAAATCCCATTAACAAATCAGAACTGCCATAGCACTGCTTGCATCACTGTGTGCATCAGGAAGTGCTGAGAGTCTGTCTTTGGTCAGCATAAAGATCATACTCCCTGCTCCTTTAAAAGGCACACTTTCTCTTTAGCTACTGGCAAGAAATCGATTCTGGCCTTTGTCTACTCACATAGGAAAAAAATCAGTTCTTTTTTGTCCCATTAGAAACATGCAAGGGATGTGTTCATTTTAAGATTGACAGAGGTTGAATACAGATGATTTGGGGCCTGATGTGAAAGCTGGAGCCATGAGCCCTTACAGAGTAGAGGGGAGTTTCTCTCGTTTCAAGAGCCAATTGCACAAAGTATTGTTTTTCACCAGCAGAGCATTACACTGCCAACGCAAGCCAAAGTGTTCTCTTCCAGGCTGGCAGGAGCTTCCTCTTCCTTGGGACACCCCAAGGCCTGTCCTGTTGTACCTCTACAAGTCAGTATTAGCCAAGCACTTCCATTCTTTCATGGGTGGTATCCTCCCTCCTCACCTTCAGCCATACAGTTCCTTCGGTTATAATCATCTGATCTTCCCCCTGTAAGCCCCCAAACTGCTTCATGCTAATGTGGCATCTTTTATGTGATCTGGCCAGAAAGAGAACTGGGCTATAGACTTGGTTTCTAAGGCACTTTCCCCCAGCTCCCTTTCATTAGCTGGGTGATGCTTGCCTGGCTCTACACACTTCAGAAACAGGAGCAGTTACTGTGGCCTTAGCTGCCTAAAAGCTTTCCAGTAGCCTTCCATGGCTGATTGAAAATGAGCCCTGAGCTCTATTAGAGAAAGCTTAGTATGCTGGAAGACTAGAAAGATGGGACCTGTAAAGGCCTGGTTATTTAATACTTGTTCCTTGTAACTGAAAACAAAATCCCTGTTTCTCTGATTTTCTCCAAGTTCAAGGTTCATGACGAGCAACATACCGCACAAGAAACGTAGCTGTTAGCATATACATAGCCTATAGATGAGCCATGGGGGAGCAATCTGCCCTTGCTGCCTCTGACTTTTTCACCTTTGCATAAGCATTGTAGCATCATCCACCACTGCTTTGTTTCACCTGTTACAGATGTAGGAGCAGTGAAAAACCTGGGAATGCAGAGTATTTATGTTGCCATGTCAGCCTTATGTTTCTGTCTCCAGAGCTGCTGGAGTGGAATTTTCCCCACGATCCCTTAATGCTTCTTTGGACATAATCCAATGGGAGGTCGGGTGCAGTTCTGTCTGTCACCTCTCAAGATCTATGAGGGGAAGCATCCACACTCTGTGCCAGGCTGGTGACAATGGCAGGGAAGCCATTGTACCAGCTGAAATGAACAGACTCCAGAGCAAGAGATTGTGGAGAGCTTTAAGGAGTGTTAGAGAAGACCAACCCATTTGAACCCAGTTGTATGGGCGATAGAAATGACACGTTGTGCTCTGTCCTGTTCGGTTTTGTTTCAGCTGGCCTTGGTGTGCTACATTGATCATTCTCACAAACGGGGCATTACTCCTCTAGACAAATGCTGATGGGGTCAGGGAACCATTATCTGAGAGCAGTAACCTGAAATAATGGGGGATTCCTTTTTCTTCTATAGCACATCTACTGTATGGCAGACCTCAGGCTGTGCCTCATGTGTGGAAGGAGCTGGATCTCAAATGCACTATTCAGGATTCTCACGTTTTTCCCCCGTTTTAAGCCATAAGATTGTTCTCTTTCAAATTCCAGTTCCCAGTGTAAGGAAGCATTTTACTTTGCCCCTGGTTGGTGATTGAATGATTGATTGTACATTCCCTTATTCAAACTGGATAGCAGAGCAGGACAATGTTCTCTGCCCCAGCCACTCCTCCCCTAAATACAAGATGAGCAAGGGTTTCATATCTTGGGAACAAAGACGTGGTATAGCAGCCATCCTTGCATATCCTTCTGAGAAGTGACTTCTGCAGTTACGGGTTGATGGACAAGTCAGATGGGTACTTTCTGAAATGGGGAATTTCTTTCTCCCATAGGATAGGAAAGCAAATGCCAAGCTGGTGTTTGATCACCCTAGTTTCTTGAATATACCTTGTCTGTAGGGAGAGGAGATTTCTTTTAACATCCTATAGGTGGAATCAGAAAGGATGAGGAATGTAGCTCAGAAGAGCTAAGTAGTCCAGATGGTTTTGGTCAGCTTTCAGACAGCATTATGCCTATTTCCAGTGTTCTCATAGATACTCTGATTTACACATACTGTCCCTGTTATTAGAAGATGGGTCTGATGCTTCAGCACATGACCTTTAGTTATAACTTCAGTGCTTGATGGTATCCGGTGTTTTCTCCCTCTGTTCCCCAAAGAAATCCCTTCATTCCTTCCCCTCCCCAAAAGGTGCCAACTGACAAGCAGATGTACTGCAAAAGGGATACTGCAGCCAAAACACTGCTGTTTTCTTTTGAATTAAGTCTTGTGGAGCTCTCTTCATGCTAGGATATTTTTATTTCCTTTGTACAACATACAATCATGTACTCGCAACAGAGATTTACTTTAAAGAGAAGAAAGAAAATCTGGAAGTATTCTTTAAAAAAGAAAAAAAATACACAAAAATCTTTATTAATAATCCTGTATTTTTACTGATCATGTTTGAATGTCTAAAAAGACTTTATTGTTCTAATTATCCAGATGTATGTTTGTAAAATAGCTCTTTTATGACTTAGCTGATAAGGTTGTATGTTTCTGGAATTAAATATTGGTCACTTAAAAAAAAAGAATCTGTTTTCAGGACCTGGGAAATAGAAAATTTAAGCGTTTCAAATATCATTAAATAAGCTTAAAGGAAATGAGTTTTGTCTGCTGGCTTTTTTGGGGGTGGTTTTGCTTTAATTGCCTGGAGCCTTTTGCAGGGCAAACTGTCTCGATGGGCAAAAGAAGCTTTCAGTTGACACAAAGCTGTTGTTCCTGTTGCACATATGGGACCCCCAGTTCTCCCACCTAACACAATTCCTATTGACCAGGTGCTCTTCCTTGAGGAAGGAGCAAGAGCCTTCTGCGAGTGGTACTGGAGATGCTCCCCTGTGTTGATCTGTCCCAGATGACTGGCAAAGCAAGCATCCTCTGGTCCATGTAGAGGAGTTTTGTAGTTCCAAGCACTGACTGTTCCCTTCCTGCTCTGCTGTCTCCTCCTGGTTTCAGAGGAAATGTCTGAGCCACTTTGGTTTTAGCTGATGAGACCTCTCTAACCATCTGTGGTTTCTGCCCATTCTAACCTCGGGAATAAACAGTGCAAGAAATGGGTGTCTTCCAGAGACAGACCCTGCTTAAAGAGCTGCTTCTAGCAGTGTGTCATGTTTTGTGTGCCTTCTCCGAAGATATATGCCCAAGATGATCCTTAAAAAAACAGGGGAAGGGGCAAATCTGAGCGTCAAGAGATTTTAATCAAGAGTTAAAGATTGGGACATTGAAGGCAACAGGTTCAGGTCTTCACCAACACTTAAGTACCTTGACCAGATCTCTGCTGGTTGCAGTGAGTTTGTTTGTGAAGGGCCTCCTGAAAGAATTGAAGTTCCAGGTCAGTAATCAATGCTTCTGCATCCATAGGATTCTGGTCTTGTACTTCTTGGCCTTCTCAGTGGTGGTATCAGCATCAGTCTTACACAAAGGCCATCATCTGAGATCTGCATGTGGGGTATAATATAATGAGTATCATGCTAATCCAAGGCAAGAGAAAGCTCACAAAATAAGACAGTAGCAGAAGTGTGTTGGTTAAGAAGCTGTCTTTTAAAGGATGCTGGTGTTTGGTTCCTTGCCAAATGCAGTCTTTATTGTACAAGGAAGAATGTCCACACGTCTTCCCTTAAGCGATGACCAATGAAGAGCAATTAGCACAAAACATCACTACAAGAAAACACACAAATCTGCCACTTGATCTGAGCTGAGACTGATGCCTCGGGATGTTCTTCACGGTGAGTGATGCCTTGGTTGTGTTTAACACAGCTCGTACTGCACCTGTGGCCATTCTGGTTGTTTCTGCAGTTGCTGGGTTTGATTTGCAAGCACAATTCTACTCCTTGTAGTGAATCTCCTACTCGGGTACAACACCCACTGGTTCCTTCACAGGAATGCTTTCTCTTCGCAGGTATTTCACTGTTTGTGTCACTGATGGCAAGGTAATGAACACTTTAAAAAGTCCAATATAGCTGTCACCATTAATGCTTTGGCTCATCTGATCCCGTTTGACAATTAAATCTGAGCAGTGCATTTCTATTTCAAGTCAGTTTAGTGTTCCCATGCTCCAGCACTTTACCCGCTGTAGGGCTTGCTTTTAAGTTTCTCGTACTGTAGTGTTAAATCCAACCCAAATCATTATCCGATGACATTAAATAAGTGGATTTTATTAACTTACAAGCGTATTGTTATGTTTAAAAGGGAATCTCTTTTGATGGTTAGGAGCTGTCAGTACATACCTTTTCAACATGATAACACAGCTTAATACCTTGCAAATGTTTATCATTTAAGTCTTGCTGGAGTATTTTTCGCCTGAAGCATTGGCTGTTCAACTAAAAGGCTGCAGCTCTGTATCAAATGCCAGCCAGAGTCCGTCGGGCTTAAACGATGCTTTGCTTGTGTTCTGTAAAGTGAATCACCTTATACATGTCTTTGGTGTCTGTGCATGTCTATGGCTTGTCTATTTGGTGTCTATACATGTGTATGGGTTTTAAACTTCATACCCTTGGATTGGTTTGGTTTCCAGCGAGCTCTTTTTGAGACTGGAGTGTCCTCAGAGATAAGCATGAAATGATGTGTGCAGCAGAATGAGACGCTTGGTTTTCCCCTCTTGATTGCTCTGCTTTACCAAGTTAGAGTTTCTAGAAGATGAAACCTCACCCTTGTGCTTGGCTGCCCTTGCCTCTTCACTAAATCCGAGCTAGGGAACAGGCACATCACAGTATTTGCGTATGGGGATGGGTGCACTTGGGTCTTTGCATTTCCCTTCTCTTTCGCTGTTTTCCCTCCACTAGGATCAAATAGGAATTTGAAAGAGAAATGAAATGGAAACTTATGGTTGAAGGAGCTTAGAGATGTAGTCAATAGGGAGCACCTCTGCTGGGAGTTTAATGCCAAGGCCTCTGTTATAGTATCTGCAGAGGATGCTTTACCTGAATCGCTATCATTTAGTGATATTCCTGTCTTTAGCTTTTAACTTCCCTGGAAAATGTTGCAGTCACATTTCTGATAGATAAGCTGATAAAAACCAAACTAGAAAGCAAACTAAATCAGGTCTGTGAAGGTTGAGAGTCCTCTTTTTTCCTCCCTTCTGCAATATGTATGTGAAACTCCTTGAGAGATT
Organism: Loriculus beryllinus; assembly: GCA_039877255.1. Taxonomy (NCBI): domain Eukaryota; kingdom Metazoa; phylum Chordata; class Aves; order Psittaciformes; family Psittacidae; genus Loriculus; species Loriculus beryllinus. The sequence continues at coordinate 10,886 of JBCJKH010065631.1, read as the reverse complement.
ATTATAATTGCTAATCTGAGCACCATTATGTTTTCCTAATGATGCTGTTTGTGTTTTGCCAATTTGGAAGTTATTTTATACATTCTTTACTGTGCTGCTGTAAATAAGTGATTCCAAATAAACAGCTCAGAAAAATATGAGCTTTGTGTCTTCTCCTGCAGACTGTGCCCTTGAATCCCAGCTAGGGATGAGGGAGAATCATACTGCATCTTTTAGAGGGCTCTTTCACATACACAAGCATGGAATTAATCTCTCCTTGCTGCCTACCATAGGTAGGGGAGGAAGACGCAAGATAGGATTGAGGGAGAGTCTGATTTCAGGTGGTCATTTCCGGGTTATTTTGTTACAAGAAACAGCTGGACAGGCGTAGCTCACACTAAGCTAAAGCTTGTATGTGTTTAAGCGTGATTCATGTGAGCACAAGTGTGGGACTGCTACCTGATACGTGTCTCTGTTAAGTAAGATACTGGCTTAACAGATTTTCAACACCATTTTAGATCCCTGTTATTTAAAGGGTAGCTTCTGAAGGCAGCCACAAGTTTTAATGCTGCTTTCAGCTCTGCAATGGAAAGGTTGGAGCGAGAGATGCCACAAATGCGGGAAGATAGAATTGTGACTGTGCGAGGTATTTCAGAGCCGTTCTGCAGAGCTGGAAGTGTGGCAAATCAAGTTTCCAGCCCCATGCACTGATGTGACCACTGGTTGGTTAATAGGTCTGGGAGAAGAGTGCTCCTTGCTTGATGGCTGTGAGATCCCTCCCTCCTGCAAGCGGGGAGCATCCATTCCTCCCCTCTCCAGATGGGAGTTTGCAGCTGCAAATCATCAGTCGGGTTTTTGGCAGAGGAAAGTGCCCAAAATATCTCTTGCCGCTTTCTTGCACCAGTTTGTTTCCAGATGTCTGCAGCTTCTTCAGCTGCAGGCAGTGAAGTGTTTTCCCTGATCAATATTTTAACCTTCTTGTTGGTATTTACTCAATGCTGCTGAATAAACTGCATTAAGTGGAGCTGCGTGGATGGGAGAGTAAATCTACATTTCTGTCAGCTCTCTGGAGCTTCCACAATAATTCACATTATCTGGGGTTATTGTTAAACTAGGATATTAATGAGCACATCTTCCTCTTGTCTCTCAGAGCTTCAATTCAGATCTCACTTGTGGTGCTAAGACAACATCTCCGTTCTGACTGATCATGGAAAGGAAAAAGCTTTGTGTTTCCCTCTTGTCAGCTCCAGTTTGAAAGAACACCTTTAGTTTTATCAAGATGTAGTTGATACAACTCCATCTGTTTCCCTTTGACCTTCATGATGATGATGAGATTCAACCCTTCCCTGTGGGCCTTCATTGCAGTTTTAAATCCTGCTGTGGAGGTTTCTGCTCCTCCTCCTTTACCATTCCCTTTTAAAAGTCTGAAGTCTAATTAGCAGTGAGCAGAAGAGTTGCCCTCCTTTTTCTCCAGCAGTTCTGCTGTTTGCTCACTATGCAACACAGGAACTTGGTTATAGAACTGCCTGTTCCATGTTCTGCTGTGCATGTCCTTTACCCAGTGTTTCACCTCCAAATGCTGACTTCTTTTAGCTCTTTGTTTTGCTTTGGGTAACTTCTGTCCTGGAAGAAACAGGTTCACAGTGTTTTGCAAGCCACCCTGACCCATTCATCATCATCGTTTTAGTGGATGCGTGCAGCAGAAGTCAAATAGCCTCAATTGTGTCTTATATTGAGCTCATCTTTTCTCCTCTGCTATTTCTTTATTCTGCTATAATAAAAGTAGCCTTGTCACTGCTGAGCTATTGCTCATCTGTCTCCCTCTATAAGATGGGCTCTGCGTATGGTCTGGAGTTGGCAAAAAGAAAATGCTTATGTGAGGTAGGACAGTATCAGGCCACCAGATCCCTGAAGTATTTTTTCCATGCTGCTAATGCTGTTGCAGATGCAGTGATTGTGCCTGTCCCCTGCCAGTCATACACATAGGACAGCTCATAGTAGCTTAGCCAGTATTAGTAAAGGAGCAGGGAAAGACTCCAGTTTTGGCTTCTCTTTCTTCTCAGTAAACCCTACCCTGTGATGGCACACGTTCTGCACCAACATCTGCATCAGAAGCGTGTGCTAGGGTGGCTGCCTGCATCAGCTGCTCCTCTGGGGCTCTGTTCTGTACTCGGAGTATGCTTAAAAGACCTGGGGATTGGATTCTCAGATCTATATCCTTCTATTCATCTGACCATGCTGATGCACACCATCCTATGCTGAGCCCGTGTCTTCTGTCCTTTTCTTTCATAACTCTCCATAGAAGTATCAGTGCTGGAAAACACTGTGCTGATGGGAAAAAAACTGGGATGGGATGCTTGGAGCTAAATTCACAAAAGCACCTCCCTCTCTTGTCCTTGGACCAGCCTGCTGATGAGGTCTCTGAAGTCAGATTCGTTCTTCATTGCTCCCTTTTCCTATTTCTCACCTGCAAGTCTCTTCATCTTCTACTTTCACCATGTTTCAGAGAGGTTGGTTTTGTGGGTTCGTGGTGGTTTTTCTTGGAGGGTTTTTTTGCCTTGCTTTTTCAATGACTGCTTTTATTTCCCTTTGGTGTGTGAATGGAATCCGTACCGGGGAAAACATCCTTTGATGGCAGTAATTACAAAGAAGAGAACACCAAAAAGCAGGGAAATGAAGGTGCAAGCACAGATAAACACTGCAAATAACCAGTCCAATATTTATATCATCTGAAGAGAGTATTTCTCCTTGTGAAAGGACAGGGCTGTGACTAAACACGGTCTGGGTTTAGTTCTGAGGTTTGCTATGCAAGCCTGCATGACCTTACTGAGGTCGTGTCATTGCTCCAGCCCTGCTTCCCATCTCTAAAATGGCAACGCACTGCATCTACTTGTTTGGAACTCATTTAAATGCTCTGATCTTCCAGGATTGTGTGTACAGTACCTGAGAGAGTGTGTAATCAATCTCTTTTGGAAGCTTTAAGCACTAACTACACACATATATATATGTATTTATTTATGAGATTACACAGTAGCTAAGGGAATGTGTTGCTTTCAAAAGTGGGAATAAGCAGAAGCGTAAGGATGGAGGCTGCTGAGAGGCAGGATATGGCCTAGAAAGGAACGAATGAGTGCCCAACTGTTGGTTTGAGCCAGGAATTTTGGTGAATGTGGGCATATCGCCGCATTTCAAGCTTAAAAGGATTGCTGTGATTGTGGCAGTCGCTGTTTCAATGTCTGTAGTGCCAGTGTGGTAGCAGGGCTGCCACATCTCTGGGAAGCAGGCCTGTAAGGCAAGTCATCTCCTTGCATTCCTGGCTGCAGAACCAATAAAGAAAGTGCCATTCCTGACTTCATTATAGCCCATATCCTGCAACCACGCATGTGCCTGCTGCAGCGGGGCGGGGGGAGTGAGACAACACAGCGTGTGGAGCATCCTCTTCAGATGGGGCTACCAGCATCCACCCATGGCCTTACATCAGGATTGCAGATACCATTTCTGACTCGAGCTCTTCTTCAGTTCACACACATTTTCTTTTGCATGAAAAAGAAAGCAAACAAACTGTTCCACAAAATGTTCCTTATTTATCTAAGTCATCCTACTAACTTCTTTGAGCCGTCTAAATATATATATATAATTAGATGGGCTTTTTTATGTAACTACCACAAGATAGTTATTCTGCTAACCGGTTCCTTCAAAGCTGTTCTTATCTATAAAATTATCTAATTTGGACATGTTCTATTACCAACAGAAAGTGGTTATGAACCTTGAAGAAAAAATCTGCCACACGCAGAATAGATTTATTTCTTTATATTTCAGTCAAATGAGAAATCTTGCCTTGTGCAGTGTCTTTTATCCCCAGAAATCTCTTACTACTTCATGCATTTGACTGACTCTTTCTTACAGTGGTAACTGTTATTTACTGTTCTGCTGAAATATAGCCACCTATGAAGATAAATGTAGCAGTTGTTTAAATGATTCACGACTCAACTTCACGTCAGTTTGAGATCAGAGCCCCTCTTAGTGCAACTGAGAGGGAAAAGATAATATAATTGCTCAGATATATCTAATGCCGTGAGGCAAGCGCTGTGACTACTGATGGTGGCTATTTCCCCCAGATGTTTGGATCTGGAGACGTTAGATTATTCTGTAGAACAAACAGTCTGTTGTTAGCAAAAAAGGGGGCAGACTGATCCATATGCATCACTGCAGGCTCTATTATACTCTGCATGGGCACAGCTAATAAAGCGACCGGTGGGGAAAGTGTGGGTTTGGTCTGGGATGAGCTGGACCTGCAATAGTGCAGCTCTTTGTTCTGAGCTCCTGTTTTGGACAAGTAACTCCTTTTCTGGGACCATCTCATTTCCCTTAGGAAAGGCCTTGCCTAACCTAAGAGAGCATCTTCACAATGACTACCAGAGAATGAGCTTTCTGGTGCAGTCCTAAACTCTCTGGAGGGACAGGTGCTGCCCCTCTGGCTTTCTGATGTATCAGTGTCCCTTCCTTGTCCTTCTGTGCCCCGGGGAGTAAGTGGGATCCCAAAACTCCTCTAAGCTTTACATGTAGAGTCTTGCAACAACAATAGTTCCTTCCACACACAGGATTTTCTAGGCCGTCCAACTCCCTTCCTTTTGCAGGCAACTGGGTCAGATATCCTCATTCATAAAATGACCAAACTCTACTTTAAATCCAGTTGGATGGCTTCCCTCTCCCTGTCTCCCCACATAACACTTTGTGTCAGAAGGCAGTTTCAAACCTCTCCTCTTATGGTTGGAATCCCTTTTTTTTTCCAAACCGGATTTATCTGCAGACAGTTTCTAGCCCAACTGTTCCTTCACTGAATTATTTCAAACACAAAGATGCCAACAGGTTTTAAATGAAACACAACTGCTTCAGAAACTGGGGAAGACAAATGAAGCTGGAAATAATAGGAATCTGGCTATCCGGCTCAGACTCAGCAGTGAGACTTGCAGCAGGACAGCCTGAGCTTTTCAAAAGCAGGAGAGGGGAAAGGGAACCCCTCCAAAGGCAGGAGATGGCAGAGGCATGACAAGGATGCAGCATCCATCGGGACCATGCCTGCCTGGGATGCACAGAGGAAGCCCTGCCTGGCTCAGGTAAGAGGCAGACTCTGTCTATCTCCCACTGCTGTTGCTTGCACAGGGGCTGCTTTTGGCCCAGAAGCAATCTCAGCCCTGGCAGCCAAACCTGTGCATTCCTGTCTCTCAGAACCCACTGCTCTGCCTATGCTCATCTGTGAGCATGAAGCCCTGCTCCACGCAGCGCTGCGCTGCAGCCCAGGCAGTTGTGAACCTTGAGGGCCACAGCCATCAATCTCAAAGCAAATGCAGCCCAGTCGTAGGGAAATGCTCTTCTATCCTGAGGATAATAAACGCTGGGAATAGCCTGTTGGGCAGGGTCACTGGTGCAAAGGCACAGGGATCATTCGCAGAGCCATTGACTTGTAGCTGTTGGCCTACGGGAAATGATGTGCGAAAGGGATGAGCTCAAAGCACCCTGTGCCTGTTACCTATGTATCTTATGAGTAATTTGTCTCTGAAGCAGAGGCGTTTCACTTTTTCTGCTGTGAGGCGGATTCTTTTCCTCCAGCTTATTTCTTCTCAGCAGGAGGGGAAGATGAATTCCTGTCAAGGAGTAGTTCATTGCTCCTAATGCAAGAGTCCAATTAATTGATGGTTTACAAGCTTTGCTTTGCTCGCTCTTGAAAACAAACAGGAAAACAAAACTGCAGTGTAGCAGAGAAGCATTACAGCCTACAGGGACACCATGGCTTAGGAAGCTGACCGGCTGCTGCTGCATTTCTCAGCTTTGCACTAGATGACAGGTCCTGTTCATCCCACTCCTACCTGTTTCCCAGTGCCGGATGATGTCTCTTACCCAGCATTGTGTTACTGTGCAGGGCACAAGGAGGAGATTAACGTTGAACATGGAGATTTTAGGAGCTGTGGGCAAAAGTGTCCTTTACAAGCAGTGAAGAAGGAGAGGGCACAAAGGGAGAGTGAGGGTTGTGGCTAAGAGAAGGGAACGCTAAGCAGTTCAGGATTTGGGATGTGTGGGGAGAAGGCACAGCCTTTCCCTCTCGGGAATGCTCAGCCTTAGGAAAACCGGTCACTTTGGAAACAACAGTTCCAGCACCCCACTGCTCCCTGCCCTCCTTCCCTCCCTCCTCAGTCCCCTCCCCTTCCTGCATCCCTCTGCTCCCTCCATCCCGGTTCGTGCCATCCTCACCCTGCCCTCCTTCGATCTCCGTTCTCCAGCCCCTACCTCCCCTCTATCCCCCTCCTCCTGCCCCCGCTGCATCCCTCCCTCCATCCCACCTCCCTGTATCCCACCTCCCTCCATCCCACTCCGCTCCATCCCTTCCTTCCCCGCTCCGCGCTGCCCCGCACGCCCGCGGGGGGGCCCCCGCGCCCGTCACCCCCTTCCCGCGGCGCCGTGCCCCGGCAGCCGCCCCTGCAGTTCCCCCGCTCGCCGCTGGGGGCCCGACGCCGCCGCCACCGCGGTCGGAGCGGGGCCGGAGCAGCCGCGGGCAGAGCCGCGCAGCCCAGCCCAGGTAGGAGCCGCGGCGGGGAGGGTCCGGGCGGAGGGAGGACCGGGGAGGGGGGGATGAAGGAAGGGGAGATGGGGACCCAGAGCACCGCTCCCCGCCGTGGAGGTGCCAGCCCCGCTCCCCCTCCGCGGGATGCCCGGGCCCGGGATGCGCCGCTCTCCCGCCGCTGCGGAGCCGGGAGGCGCTGGGAGCCCCGGGCAAGGCTCGGAGCGAGGGGCGAAGCGGAGCCCGGCGCGCCCGGGGCGCCATGCTTGCAGGCGGCAGCAGCCCCGTTCGCCCCGGCTACGGCAGCACTTGGTGAAGGACTTTGTTACCAGCCCTTTTGGGGGGGGACGGGGGGATATGTTGGTGGCCGCAGTGTGTTTAGCGTAGCAAGAGTTGCAAAATGTCGTGTTCCAGCTTTCGGGAGAGCTTAAGTTCAAGGAGTGCGGGGAAAGGGGGACTCTGTGTGCCTGCAACTCCTCTGGATTACCTAGGAACGATCCCCGGGATGTCTCCAGTGTGTGGTGGGCATCTGTACCCGGGAACGGGAGCGGGGCTGGTTGGAATGGATGCTCCCCGGATACTTGCGTGTTGCTGTATTCACAGCCTGCGTGCGACAGGCATAGGCGGGGGGGGGGATGCTGTTGAAGTGAGATTTTTCCCAGGCTTCGGATTGGAAAGAAAAGGTTCATTGTTCTGGAACGCGTTTCGCTGGAGTTGTACTCGTGAATAATTTGTCTTAGGATATATGAGGTACTTGTATGCGCAGACGTGCAGGTTTGATGCTGGCAGGGACTCCTTTAATGAGCAAGCAGTGTTGATTCTGGGCAGTGGGGGGAAACTCCATGCAGCAGCCTCTTCCTAGGCCCAACTTTATTCTGTGTTGTTTATGCATAAACTCCGGCATAGCCTGCAGCCCTGGGAGCTCTGCATACAGAAGAGATGCTGTGAGTGTTACTCAGCTCTCATCCTCCATCAGGCTTTCTCCTTTCCCAGGTGTGAGACCCCGAGGTTATGACCCTGGGGAAGTTAATTTAGCCCACATGGGGGCTGCTTCATCTCCCACACGTGTGGCCTTTGCAGTGAGGTGTTGCTTCCTGGGGGAGCCAGAGCTGCTCCCTGCTTCCCTGGGCGCCTTCCGCTAGCGGGAGATGCTGAGGGATGGATGGCTCACTGTGCCACCGCATCCTGGGCAGCGTTCCTGCCGGAGTGCTGGTGAGCACTGCTTGTCCCACGCCGCGGCAGCGGGGGGTTCCTCTGCTTGCCCCCAGCAGGACCCAATCCCTTTGTCTTTCTGAAGCCTTTCCTCCGAGGAGCCACGTCCCGGCTGGATGTGACCGCCGCAGTTAGCCGGGAGCAGAGCGTTCCCTGCTTCCCTGGACAGGCAGCCGAGGCTCTACAGCATCGGAGAGCAAGCAAGCAAGCAAGCATCCCCATGGAGTCGCTGGTGCTCCCGTAGAGCTGCCGGCAGCAGCTCCTGCCACCAGTTCCTGGGCTCTAGGACGTGCGTGCTCACAGGTAGGAGATGATGTTATAACAGTACGCGGTGCTTTGCTGCCATGGCTTGCTTTAGTCTGCGTTTTGCATAGGGGTAGAAGTGTGCTCTGTGGAAGCAATCTGCAGAGAGGCTCCCACCGTGCCAAGGCATTTAAAAAGTGCCGTGGTGCAAGTCTGCTTTAGTGTTTATGCATATTAGTATATGTATTTGAAGGGAACCATCTGGGTAGAGAAATATATGGTAAGCGGCTCAACCTTTCCCCGTTGGTTTCCATTTCGGGGATGGGTCTGATTAGCAGAGCCAGAAGTTGGAAAGTTGCTGTGTGGCTCGGTCTGGTTTGCAGGTGCTGCTTTCCCCACACCTGGCATGAATTAACGCCCTAAACTGAGACACCTGTACCTGGGTTGTGGGCAAGAGGGAGCTGAGCAGAAAGAGGGCTTCAGACTGTTGGTACAGCTGATGAGAATGCTCTTTAAATGGCAGTTTCTTTTAACCCCTTAAGAGCTGGCTCTTGTGGAGATGATGTGTGTGCTCTTGGTGATGGGAACTGCGTGAACCCCAAATGAAGGGCTGTGCACAGGCCAGTGGGTTTCCCAGAGTAGGAAAAGGGTGATGGAGGCATCGGCATCCTCCTGAGAAGAGTCACCTGTGAAAGGCTGGCTCTGAAAGGGGGTTTAGGGCAGCTGCCTGTGAGTGAGAGACCCATGGAGACAGTGCTGATGCTGTCTGCAAGTTTCTTGCTAGAGATTTCTTTTGCAAGCTGTGCAAGGAGAAGAAGCCAAGCAGTCATGTGGGCTGGCAAAGACCTAACTGCTCAGATGCCAAGGAGCATGCAGCAATCTGTGGGTGAATGGCAAATGATTCGAGGGAGCCGGTCTTCAGAGAGCTCATCAAAGGCACAGCAAGGAGGTGCTGCCTCCAAACTAGCTATTCTGGAAGCTACGTTTTGCCAGGAAATCCCATCTCCAGCACATGGGAGTGTGCTCACACTGATTCCTTTGCTTGCTGCAAAGCAAGTGAACTTATAGCTCACCCTGGATTTGGGGAAGATCCTCAGATGCTGACTGATCGCACGAGTTCTGATGGGAAAGCATCTGTCTGCAGTGTAGGATCTCTGCTTTGACCATGCTGGCTTAGGTAATTCTTTCTCTGGGAGCAGCACCTGGTTTTCTATGTGAGATGAGGCAGGAATTGCCTTGGTCCCCTTTGCTGGAAGAGAAGCTCTGTGGTTTTGCTGGGTGTGCACGCGGAGCGAGAGTCTGTCTATGTGGGAGGGTGGGCTTCCATGTCAAAAGGAGGGAAAAGCAGGGGAGAGGAGGAGTGTGAGGTGACACAAGTGATGAAGAAGCAGGTACATGCTTAGACTCAGACATCGCTGGGCGATATGGACAGAGATACAGAACAGCACCTAAGAAACTTGGATTTCTTTGACAATTGCTTAATCTTTATTCTGTATTCAGTCTGCACTAAGCATCTGCAGATGTCTTGCCCTTTTTAAAGGCTTGCTGATGAGCCTGTGTTGTGGATATTGATTCTTTCTGACTTTGAGGGGGAAGATCTTCATGCCCAGGACTAGTTAGGGTCAGATTTGATTTATTTTTCATGTTTTAGGTGGCAAAAGGTGAGACAAAAGTTTTGCAAGTCTTCTCAGAACTGTTTTTCTGCCCTGAACAAAAGGCTTCTAAGACAACATACATAAGGCTGAAGTATCTTTTAATACAGGGAACATCTTGCTGTGTGTGAATAGGAGGAACACCCTGACAGCTCCCCATAATAACTTTGATCTGGGGGATGTGGCTTGGAAGGATAATCAGTGCTGTTAATGTAACAGTGTTTTTTGTGGTGTTTGTTCCGTGCCTGTGGAAGGCTTGGTGTGCTACTGGGGATGGATGGATGGGGCAGTTAGTTTTAATGAAAGTGCAGCAAAATGTGGTGAGGATCAGCTCAAACAGGATCATTTCCGTGTTGGTCGACAGCGAGTGGCAGATGGGTAGAACAGAGATCACAAACTTCAACCAGTTCAAAAGCTATCAGGGCAGTAAACCCACAAATGTTTCTTGTATCTTAAAATTCTCACCTGATGTCTATAGGAGCTAATGCAAATGAAGTGAGCATGGACCTCCTTGGGTACTTTTCAGCCACATTTCTGCAGGTGCCTTGCAAGAGAGAGGAGAAAGGAGGCTCAGCTGTGATTTATCACAGCTCTCCTGCCACCAGTTTCTCTATGATTAAGCCAAATAAGATGAGCTATGCACAGGACCTCAGTGTCTGCTCATTGCTCTGTCTCTGTGGGGACCTTGCTCCTGGATACAGTGCAGCATAAGCAGTGTTGTGTAGGTGGTGTCCAGCACAGCCAGGCAACTGCAGGATGCTGAAATGCCTCCACGGGCAGCAGTAATGAATTGAGGCTCCCTGAACCCCAGCATATAGGAGAAATTGTGGCAGATAGAAACACTGGCTGAGGGAAAAGTGGAGTGATTTCCTTGTACCAGGATGTTGAGGAAATCACTCCCACCATTTGCAGTAAATTAGCAGTGATTGAACTGTTTAAAGAGCAAATAATGACCAAAGGAAAAAAACCTGGGTGTTGTAAATGAGTGAGACTGGGGATGGTTCATCTGAGAGCCCTGAAGTAAATAAAGTGTAAAATAGAACCAGCTGTTAACATGGAAGGGATGGTTCCTCCTCTTCCTCCTTGCTGGGGAGTTACCCCAGAGGAACTGAAGTGGTCAAAAGGAGCTGCCAGATACAGCAGGAGTTTCACCATGCCAATGCCTTTACAGAAACCAAATCTGAAGGGTAGGTGAGTTTTGTTTCTGTTCTATGCTAGCTGAGGGGAAGAGGGGATAATTATCA
>JBCJKH010065630.1:0-10272 GCA_039877255.1 Loriculus beryllinus | reverse complement strand
CAGATCCTCTCCTACAGTGGGCCCAAGGTCTTCCTTCTCACAGTCCCTGCATCTGCCTTCCAAGACTTGGGTGGTGCCGTCAGAGCCTTTGCCATTGAAGACCGAGGCAAAGAAGTCATCCAGAACCTCAACCTTCTCCAAATCCTGCATAGCCTGTTCACTCCATAGCTTCTGGAGGGGGCCTACGTTGTCCCTTGTCTGTCTTTTATTTGCGATGTACCTATAGAATCCCTTCTTGTTATCCTTAACATCCCTAGCTAAGTGTAATTCTAACTGGGCCTTAGCTTTCCTCACCTGGTCCCTAGCTTCCCGGACAACATCCCTGTATTCATCCCAGGCCGCCTGTCCTTTTTCCACCTTTTATAAGCTTCTTTTTTCCTTTGAATTTTTCTCAGGAGCTCCTTATCCACCCAAGGAGGTCTCCTGGCCCCCCTGCTGCACTTCCTTCCAGTTGGGATAAACTTACTGGGGTTTAGACTGATGACATCCTTTAAAGGTGTAACTGGTGGGATACCTGATCAACATGAGTTCAAAAGACACATGAAACTATAAAAAAAAAAAAAAAGTATAGTGAAACTCATTTCATCCAACAGAGTCTCCACAATAAAGGTTGCTTTTGAGTGCTTGATACACATTACTCCAGTTAACAGGAAAAGGGCATGTTTATTGTGTTTGACCTCACAACAGTAAACCTTTTTAGAACATCCAGGATATTTTGTTGGGAAAAGCTGGTATCTTTCTTCCTATGCCCAAAAATATTTTATGGTGTGCCAAGAGTATTTGGAAGAACAGTCAAACAAATGAGTGATTCAACACGTCTAGAGACTTAAGTAGTTAGTGCCAGCTTTCCTTTATGCTTTTCAAACATCTGTCTTAGAAGCATCATTATGGCCGGGTTTGGATGTTCCTCTTGGTTCCTTATCTTCTTTGTGAGACTCATTTTCCATCATCAGATTTCTTTAGTCCCACTCTAATATTGCTGCCACTTGCCAGAGAAACTGGGTAGCCCTCCTGAGCAAAACTGAGAGAGGAGCCCCCAGTGCTGCTGGGCACTGCTCACTTGGCAGTCTTGGCCCCATGTCCAGTGCTCAGAAACAGCCTCATTTCTTTGCCATTTGGGATGGAGGGGGGAGAGCTCTCTGTCCGTGAGCTTTTGAAGCTGCTAGCCAATTGCAGCCACATTTGGCAGAAGGATTGGGGTTGTAAGAAAGCAAGAACAGCCAGTCGTGGTGAGAGGCCTGATTCACAGCAGCATTTCAAAGCTCTTCTCCCACAGGTCTCTGCAACCGAGAGAGAGGAGCAGTGTCTGTATAAAGCCTCCAGAGGGAGATCCTGCCCATCTAAAACTGAGTGCCTAAATGCAGCTCCTTAATTCCACCCTGAATTCCTGAAAGTTTCATGAAACTAGACGACCTGGGCGTGGAGAGGGAAGCTATAAATACCATGGCTGAAAGACCAGCTGCAGCATAAGTACACCTGTAATCCGTGGCAAGGTAGAATCTGAACTGGAAAAAACGTCCTAACCCCTTCAGTTGTGGGAAAAGCTGTAACTATAGAGTTTACAGACCTCATAACCCCAGTCATCTGGAGAATTCTTCAGTGGGTCTAGTAAATGAGAAAGCAATATTGACTCACCAGGCTGGATACGTAGGCATGACTGTGTGTTAGCAATTCTTTACATAGCTCAAAGCAACATGGAGGAACAGCTGTGGTCGCCAAGAGATGGTACAAAGCAGAAGCAAATCGTTAGCAAAGACAGAAATTGGTGTGTTTTTCATTCAGGGGAAGATGTGTTTTAAATTCACCAGAGTGTGGTTACACCTACTTAAACCAAAATATGTTAAAACAGTGTTTTTGAGATGCCATTCCCCTGGGGTGGGTGCTGGTAAACAACTACGTCTTATCTAGAATGTTACTTGTAATGAACTGGCTTAGCAACGGCATAAATTGCAGCAGTTTGAAGACCAGAAGTAGGAGGGGATGCTGAAGAGGGTTGGCTGCCCATGGCAGGTGTGATGAAGCCCCTGACTGGGCAGAACCATCATTCTGCATATCACCTCAGCAATTACAGTGAGTGGAAAACATCAGAAACGATGGGCAAGAACTGATCAAATCACACTTGACAGTAGCTGTAGTAGACAAAGAGTTAATTTAATCTATCTGGTACTTGTTCACTATTGTCACTAGTCAGGTGTGTGTGTCATTGTGTGTGTCATTGTATTTGTCCTTTGGAGCTGAAATAGCTACTGGTCCTGAGTGAGGATCCCTTTCCCACCCTTGCCAGGATCAGCCTGTGAGTGAACTAAGTTTTACCTGAATTGCCTGCTTAACTGCAGCCTAGCAGCAGTCTTCAGCTGGTGCAGTGTTTGCACCAGGTTATTAAAGAAGCACTTAGGAAAGTTTATCAGCTAGAGACATTGAAGAAAATGAATGTGAAGGAAAAAGAGCCAAGTCATGCTGTGCAAGCTCCAAAGAACTGCACTGTGATGCAGTGTTCCTGACCAGGGCAAGGGTGATCTTAGCCTGCTGCATTTTTGTTTAGAACTTTCTAAAGACACTTTACTCCTAAATGAAAACATCTTGTCTTTAGCAGGTTTATATATATCTCTTCACGCTCTCGGTGTCTCTGCCTTGTCCCTCCTCTCTGCTCAGTGTTGGTGAGGCTCCATCAGAAATACACCTTTCAGAGTTCTCTTTTTTATCCAGTAAGGATGGATGCTGAGAAGATGGAGGGAAGCATGCTAGTATTGCTAGGGGCCTACAGTATAGGGCCAATAAGGCAGGGTTTAGGGAGCTGCGCTTGTTTCACCTGGTGAGAGAAGGCTGAGAAGAGACCTTGTGAACAATGGATAAAAGGGTAAATTCAGGGAAAAAGAAACAGAACTCATATCACATGAAATCCCAGTCATAACCACAGAGCACAGGACCACAGCTATAAAGTGCATGTTAAATAAATCCACCGTGGTCACTGACGTGATGCAGTAGGTACACAACAACATCATGACGCACACATCAACACAGCACATCAGCCACACAGTTCATGTGATGGTCAGCTCCAAACACTTAAAGAGGAAGACCAGCACATCGCAGATTTTACAGGACACACACAGACCAGCTTTTGTCCAGTCTCAGACCAACTTCTGTCTGAGATTTCTATAGAAAGTACCTCTAATATACATAACTATTCAAGTACATTGATAATGTATTTCTCAGTCATAAGGAGCTTGAGACTTCATATGGCTACACTGATTCAAATGAAAACATTTTTCATTTATCTACAGCAACACAGAAGGCAGTATATGACACTTCAGAGAGAAATGTAATTTTCAGTTATCAAATCAAAATAATGTAGAAAACCTGCTACAATCACAAAAAAAATAAGTAGAATGCAAACTTTGGTAAATAGTTCTAAAGTTAGGATTGAAAGGAAAAAAATTAAAGTACTGCTTAAAAACCTTTAAATGTTTTAAGCAAGTCCTGCGTTGTGAAAATCTTTATTTTTCAGTAGTTTTTACCATGAAAAATATTTGATATGGCTATTAGTCCAGAAATCACAGCTATACTCTTGTAGCCAAAACACCAAACCTCAAAATGAGGTTTTCTGATCTCTGCAAAGGCTGAACACATCAGATATGTTCTTCATGAGTTATTCTGGTTTATTAGTTTTTCTCTGATCATCTGGTTTAAGGCAAATTTAGGTTATGTAAACTCTAAATAGTCCTCTATCTAACATTTCTTCATTATGTATATTTTTCCTTTCAATTGTCAATCCCCATGTTTATGAGCCAGGTTACAGCTGGGTTTCGCTCATCATCAGCTTCCAGTACCAGAAAATAGTTACACTGCTTTGGTTACTTGCTTTAATCCTTCTTTTTTTTTAATCTGAGCATTTGATCCCTTACTCATGCTGACAGTCAAGGCTGGTTTGAGTCATGCTCTTGTGAGAATCTTTCTTGAAGATTTGAATATTACTGCAAGATCTGTCACAGTGTGAAACATAGTGTATCGTGTTTCTGCCTAGAAATGACTTCTCAGAAAGCTGTGACCCTATTCCTGCATATACAAACACATATGAGGATTTTGGTACTTGAATAACCCCCTAACCCACTGTAAATATCTCAAGCATGAAGCTATCTATGTAAGCATATGTTTTTAAGTTGATGACTATTGCAGACACATGTATTAAGATGATTGTAATACAACTGAATGCATAATTTAATACAATCTGTCTTTGGTTTAATAAGGTGAAAACAAATAGATGAACAAAGTTAGTTTATTCATGACCTCTTGAAAACTCTCTTCAGCATGTACAAATCAGTACATGGAGCACTTGGCCCAACTATTTTATAGATTGGAAAGAAAAGCGAAGTACAAAAAAAGAGGAGTGAAGTGCATCAGAACAATGAAACTGATAGGAACAGAGACAATATTTTTTTTCCTGCCCCAAATGCAAAAAAATAGCCTGAACTGAATGGAAAAAACACAGATGCTTGTCATGATCTTATCCCAAATCATAGAATTGATTAAATACCTAGAATACTTAAAGTGATCAAGGAAACAGTAAATAATTGGTCTATGAATCCTACTTCTGTTATATTGGTAGACAGATAAAAATAATTTAAAAGAATAAGACTAATAACCTTCAAGACTTTAATAATTGCTGGGGCTGCAGTTTCTAGATCTACTTTATGGAGAAATATAGTCAGAGGCTACATCTGGCTGTTAAGCACTGCAAATTGCAGAGCCATGCTTGTGACAGAGATCCATTTTGCCAGGTGGTAATCAGTGAAGCTGGAGGTTGGCTGGTTTGGACAATTTTTCTTTCAGTAGCAAGTTGTATATATCAAGTCTTTGGGCATAATATTTCTAAATAAATCACTGCATTTAAGCTTACAGGAACAATCAAGTGTGGTGAAATATTATTTATTTTTGAAACATCAGGAATTTGATCTTTTTAATTACTCTACTGAGGAAAATAAAAAACATTAATTCCAATACTGAATTTCACTTCCTTAGACTAAATAAATGTAGGTTTCTATGAAGTCGTAAGAAAATAGAGATCTGAAAACCATTCTGGTTTGTGTCCGTGAGTCTATGAACTGTTTCACCTTCTTCTGACCAAAGTACAGTCACTAAGCTCAGGGCACTTGCCTTCAGTTAGCTTGTGCCAAGAATGATATAAGCCAAGCATCACCATGTGATCACCAAGCATCACCAAGTGAAACAGAAAAAGAAGAAAGTGAGGAAAGAGGAATCTCTGCATGAGGAAATACAATACTGAGATTGTAATGGCCTGAAAGTTCAAGTTTCAGTTGCTGAAACCTCAGCCAGTGACCTGGAGCTCATCCTGATGAACTTCACGCAGGGAAAACATGACTCCTCTATAGCTCAAAGCAGTGTTGCATGGCAGGGTGCTGATGTTTGCTCTTAAGGAGCACTGTTCTGGGCTTTCCTAAGCAGAGCATCCTGCTAGCAGAGGTGCTGATGGAGCTGAATAATGCTTCCTTCTTCCAGCTCCTTGCCAGCATCACCTCACAGCTCTTGCAGGCAGTGGCCTTGTCGCCACCTGGCTTCACCTGAGCTCCCTTTAAGGCAATGCTACCTGATTTCCTTATTCACACAGCTTCTCACTGAAGTTTCACAGAGATATATCTGTCATCTGTCACAAAAGTTCCACTTATGTGAGATGCCTGAAGAGCAAAACCCAAGTGATGCTTCTGCTTTTGTGCACTTGCCCATTATTTCTCTCTTGCCTGTGCAAGCATATGCCTTGCGCAGCTCTTTCTCAAGCTCCTTCCCAAGAGTGCCAGGCTATATCTCTATGAATCCAGAAATGCTACTCTGCACTGTTGACCTCCCTCCCAGCAACATTATGATGAATACAGCAATTTGTTTCCTTGGCACAGTTTCTGTGTGATTCAGTAGGTGAATTTAATCAATCAAACAAACAATCCACCCATCCCAAATGGATAATAAAAAACTGTAAGAACTGATGTATTGAATCAGGCCAGAGGTCCACCTAGTTCATTAGCTTTTCTGGGAAAGTGGCTGACACCAGATGCTTGGGAAGCAGTGGATGAACAAGGAAAGCATGTGGTCACTCTTTTCCAGTCCACTACCTATCCTTCAGTGACCTGCAACTAGCTGACTTGCTGAGAGGCAAAACTTTTCTGTTCCACAGCCCTTGTAGTGTTCTTCTACCATGAATCTAATTGCTTCCTGGACATGTATAAAATTTCACTATCTATAATATCCTCTGGAAGTGTTGCACAGATTTTTGCTTTGGAGGCTTGCTTAATTTCCATTTTTTCCCCTTAACCTTACTAGCCTTGTTTTCTTAACGGCACCCTGGTGGTTTTGTTACTACTTTCTGACTAGTAAGTTGATAAATCAAAAAGT
The DNA here is from genome assembly GCA_039877255.1 of Loriculus beryllinus. Lineage (NCBI taxonomy): Eukaryota > Metazoa > Chordata > Aves > Psittaciformes > Psittacidae > Loriculus > Loriculus beryllinus. The sequence continues at coordinate 3,873 of JBCJKH010065630.1, read as the reverse complement.
TAGGGTGTGGAATATAAGGAGGATAAAGAGGGTGCTGAGGGTTTTAACAAGCAAAGAACTATTAGAAAACGTGTAAACACACACAATGCTGAAAAAAATTTGTTCAGTAGTAAGAAGGCACGTAAAGGGAGGAAACTGAGGAGAGCTCTGTTTTGACTGTGAAGGAAACTATTTTCCAGCAGTGAAATGTATTTCCATCTGAAATATTTAGTAAGATATTGGTTATGTCTAAAAATGGACTGGACCAGAACCCTTAGGAAAAAGGGGTAAGGATACTTTGTCATTGGTGTTAGATAGCTACTAGATGCTCATTTTCTCTGAAGGGAACTCCTTTACATTTTTCCATGGATCGGAACCAAAATTTCTATCTCATATTTGTGTCACTGCTCTTTGTGCCTTGGTATCTGACGTAGTTTGGATTTTGTTCCATCAGTTTCAGATCAGGGTTATAAATGGTTCATACAATGTTTTTATCTAGTCATCATTATACGTTAGAGGAGGAAGTTATAAATCCATTTATTTGCTTATCCATCCAGGATGTTTAGGAAACAGTAGGAGTACAATTCTCTGGTCAATAGCTGGAAACCATTAGCTCAATCTGCTCTAGATGCCTCTCGTCACGGGCGGGAAATTGTCCTTCCTTGTGTTGCCTGGTCTTTCTAGCACCTGGACGTGCACATGGCAGTGGTATGGAAGTAATTTGTGCAGAGCTTCCTGTGTGGTAGAATTTTGTATCTCCTCCATCCTCTCCAAGAAGAGAGACAAATATGAGAGAAAATAGTCAGGCTTTGCATTTGTGTGGATTTACTGCTCATTAAAAAACAGCATTTCTGGAGCTCAGATGCCCAGACTGGAAATCTAAGTAAGTTGGTAAAAATAAACAGGGCAGACAGAACTCAGTGCATTAGGTCTAATCCTGACGATAGCATGGCATGGCCTCATTTAAAACTGGGAACTGGCAGAGGTAGCAGATAAGGAGAGAGTGGTGACAGATGCCAGTTGGCACCAGATGAGGAAGCTTGGGGTTATAACCCACATTGTGAGTTAATAATGGCTACAAAAGAGGACACACAGACCAAATTGTATGCACTGATGAAAAAGCTTCTTAAAAGTCAGTCCTGACAAATGAAAGCTGGGGTTTTGTGTGCTCCAGAGCAATGACTCTGCTGAATAGAATACATGTGCCACTGTGGAGGTAATTGCCAAAAACCTTTTTCAAGGTTTCTTTAGACTTTCCCTTAAAAAAGTCACATAAAATAGAGCCGGGGGAAAAAAAATACAAAAAAGGAAAACTGAACTTTCTGAATGAGTGTGGCTTATGAGTGCAACTTTTCAGTCCTTCCTTATGACAAAGAGTGGTAACCCAGAAAGCTGGGTTAGATTCAGCAGCAGCAGACTGTCTTTTTTAAATTATTTAACCTCTAAGTGCATCACTTTATATTTGCTCTGAGAAGTGGTGTGCTTACAAATAACTGACTGAGAGAAAGTCAATGTCAACACACATCTGTTGCTTTGGGGATTTTTCCCTGGTTTATCAGAGTAAACAGGGACAAATTCAAAGTTTTCATTACTTTGCAGAGGATGTGGTGACCTGGGGGCAGATTGTTTCACTGCTGTTGCTGTGTCTCCCTCTGAAGTAAGCTGTCTGGTGTGATGTGGGCAGAACTCTAGCATGGAGTTTACTTGGGAGTAAATGCTTGAAAGTGAGATGTGGGGCACAGCTAGCATGTGGAACTAACTGCAAGAAGATATTAATGAAAGGAATACATTAGTAGGATTTTTATAGATATAAAATCGTATATAAATCATTTAGGGTGAGATGTTGAGCAAATTGTTTCGTTGTCTTATGATGGTTCAAAATGAGGATAATTATACTTACCCTACTGAGTAAACTAATTAGAAATCCAAACATAGAAAGCACAGTATGTTCCTAATGTGATTTTCCTCAGCTCAAGGAAGAGAGCATAGCAGAGAGATAACAGGAAAGGAAAGCAAAGGGAATGTCAGCTCTTGCTCTGGTGCCAGAGTGGCAAAAATGCCCTCACAGCATTTAGATGAGGAGTGCATCAGGCATCTCCACAGCTCTCTTTCTCCTTCATCAGCATGGACTTTTATGTCAGTGCTTGTTTAGGAGTCAGTCAACTCACTAGGTCTTTTTCATTTTGACCCCTCCAGGATAGGTTGAACATCTTCATCTTCTTTCTTCATCTTCTGTGCTGTACAGTACACGCTGCTGTGAAGACACATTTTATCACTGACATCAGTTATAAGACGACAGTGGGATATTTGATATATATGATAACAGGAATAAGTCCAAGGACTCTGTGGGAAGAAAGCTGAAGATGAAGTTCATGGTTTGATCATTTTTTGAATGGTCTTTAAAATACAATACAATATCAGTAAAGACTCTGTGTTAAATGAATCTTTTGATACCTAGCTACTTCCTACCCTTGACACTGATCAGGTTTCCTACAGGGACAGTGCCCTTCAGATATGTCTCCATGAAAAGAGATTGTCTCCATGTCTGCTCACTCCTCAAAAGGACACCTTGAGGTCAGTTCCCTAATGATTCATGTTCTTTGTCAGAAGACACAGAAAGGGGCTCTAACATTAAACCATAGCTTGAATAATTTTTCTGTTCCAGGATAAAAATCACCATGCAATGTGTTATGAGAAATAAATACAGTATCTGAGCAGATTTTTTCAAGTGGTGATAAATGTCCTCAGAGTACTAAATGCAAGACTGACCTATTTTCTTTCTGTTGGTTTCTTTTGTTTCAATAAGGTGGACAGGAGGTTTGTTTTCAGAGGTTTCTTGATAGCTGAAAAACCTGGCTTTTTTATTTTATGTTTTATTAAAGGCATGCAATAATCCCTCTACAATGCACTGCCTGTCATGTTCAATCACTTAATTGAGTTACTGTGGTGAACTCATTAGGACTATAACAGCTTAAATCTATTATCCATAGCCTGGCCAACACTGGCAAAAAAATGTTAGTGTCTTATGGAGTATATAGAGTCTGGATGTTACATTTCTGCTAGAGGGCAGAAATAGTACAGTGACCGTGTAAATGAAAATGTTGGCTCCTTACTACGGCCTAGAGTGAGTCTCCTCTCAGTGCCCACGTATGTATGTCCTCGCTTAACTGTGGGAGCAGTGTCCAAACCCATAAAGACCACAAGATCTGCTGTCTTCTGTCAATAAGCTGCAGCTGTTGTTTAGTAGCAAGAGGCACTTTGTGATCACAAAAAGAATACTCAGCATTTGGGTGGACTTTACATATATTTAAGAGCTCTCTCAGAATTAAGACAAATAACAGCCAATATAGGTAGTCATTCCAATTAATAAATCAGCTCTAACAAGTTAGTTAGATGGCATATAATGTCTGGACAGCTTTTTGTGTTTCTTGATTTACCACAAAACTTCTTGTGCTTAATATAAGGATTTTCACAGCTACAATAGTTATTTGATTAGTTTAGAGTCTCTTTGAATTGAGGGTGCAAGTCCCAAGTATAACAAAATACTTCCTGAAAGTTTTGAGAATGCATAAAACAAATCTACAGCTTTCCATGTAGTACAGTAAGCTGCTGATTATGTCTCTGTGCTGTTCTATATTCTACTTGCTTCAGTTCACAAGTATAATCATTTGAACTAAAAAAATCAAGTTGCTGTAGATGACAAGTTCATGTACTTCTTCAAGCATGAAATCAGTGCCTTGGTTCTCTGGTGCACACCACCTGCTAGTCAACAGTTGTCCACTGATGTGAAGCACTGTAGAGAAAAAGAAGCTACGTAATTGGAAATCATAACATTATAGAATCATAGAATAGTTAGGGTTGGAAAGGACCTTAAGATCATCTAGTTCCAACCCC
>JBCJKH010065626.1:6526-18761 GCA_039877255.1 Loriculus beryllinus | reverse complement strand
CCCCCCCCCCCAGACATGGCAACGGGAGAGGCTGCAGCAAAAGGAGGAATTCCAGTGACATTTTGTGTCAGCAGATGCTGTCGTGGCTTGAGAGGATGCACACTGTGCTGCAGGAGGGGCAGCGAGGACAGGCTATGCACTAACACTGCCCCAACACCAGCCTGCACACCCAACCCTAACACAGGATAAGGGATGATGCTGGTTTCATTGCCACCAACACCCCCTTTCTCATGGGTTGCCAGCCCCTCGTGGGGTGCTGAGGGCTCCTTTAGCCAACCCCTCTGCCCGTCCTGTGACTGGCAAATCCCAGGATCTGCTTCATCAGATGGACAGCGGGCTCTGGGATGAAATTACAGCTCTGTTTCCCTCTGTAGTCCGTAGCAGCAGCTTCCCAAAGGGCCCGAATTAGCCTGGGATATGACAGAGGAAGTGACCCGCAGCTGGAGGAGTTCCCAAACAAGTGCAGAGAGCTCAGATTTAACGTGGCCACCCAAAGGCAGCCCCCTTCCAAGAAGGCAAAGCCAAGCAGCCGGATCTGACACCCTCAACGCGGCCCCAATGAACGTGAGGTTATCCTTTCCCCAATGCCAATTATCACCACGTTCCATTGATTCATGGAAAAGGAACAGCAGGAATGGTACAAGGGAGGTGGACCACTGTTCTCTCTAGCTGTTGAGAAGTCATCGACTGATATCACACAACACATATGCAAAACTACCCCACAACCCCACTCATGGCCACTCATTCACTACCAGATTTAAGGGACAGATGCTCTGTTTAACCAAACCTGCTTGGTTTTGCTGCAAACCAGCAAGTCAAGCCATGCACAACAGCCACAAGCCCGTTCTTTATCCATCCAATAACCCATAACCTACACAAGGCAGCTGTATCTCCAACCAACATCCACGCACTGATTACTAAACTCTATTGATGTGCCACCTTTGAAGCCCTTCGCTCTTTGTTTTGCTCTTTCACTTGAAAAGGCAGGTTATGGGGTGAAGTTCTTCAATCAAGGGTTTTTTCATCTCCATTTTGTTGTCGAGACCGAGAAATTACACAAAGTTTGGGGGTTTAGGGGTAAAGTCAGCATTGCCCACCCTCCAATTCCATTCATATAGAGACAAATGTAATACATATTCATGTATTGGTGTAGATGTGTGTGTCTGGGGTACACATAGAATATCCCACCCTCCAATTCCATTCATATAGAGACAAATGTAATATATATTCATGTATTGTGACACCTAAGCCATTCTCCACATTAATTGCAAACCCTTGACCCTCAGCTGAAGCATCCCCTCCAAAAAACCAAGCAAACGGTTCAAACCCGAGGATTTATTCGGGATTTACCAAGCGGATGCAATCAAACGGATCCGTTTAACCGAGGCTTTTCCCTCCCAAACTGCCCCCTAATACTCTCCCCTAAGCTCCCAGCCCAATCCGAAGCTCAGCGCTCCTGCACCGTGCCAAGAACGCAGAGGTCACTTCCCAACCCCCGAGCATCCCGGCGGAACGAAGCTCCTAATCCGGACCGGAGGCCTGCGTTATCCGGCTGGAAGCCCGAAGACCCGGACCCACCACCGCTGGTGACGGGACGGCCGGTCCAGCTCCACCTCGCCTCTCGCCTTCCTCCTACCTCCCCCCGAGGCCGGTAACGCACCGCCCGGCTCTAATCCCTCGCCGAAGGGGTTGGAACACGCCGGGAAGATGGCGAGGAAGCCCCACCGCGGCCTTCCCTCCGCCGCCAGCCAGCCAACGCCCGGCTCGCAGGCAGGCTCCCAAGGGAGCCCGCTCCCTCAGCGGCACCGCAGCCCTCACAGCACCCGTCGCTCCATACCCACCTCGATGTACCCAGCGAGCGTGGCCGCGGGGCCGGCGAGCCCCAGGAGGAGCAGGAGCGGGAAGCGCAGCGCCGACCCCATCTCCTCCACCCGCCGCCGCCCGAGCGCTACTGCGGCCGCGGAGCCCCCGCGGAGGGATCCGCCTCGCGAGGCCACGCCCCCCCCGCAGCTTCACCCAATCGCGGGGAGGGAGAGGAGTGATGTCACGCAACACCCTCCCTCCCCTCCCCGATTCAGCCAATCGCCGCGCCGCCGCTGGGCAGGGTGGGTGAGGACTTCTGGGGGGGTAGGAGCCACGCCTCCTTTTCGCCCTATCAGCCAATAGGAGGCGGCGCGGGGCCCGTTGCCCCGCCCACGGGGGTGAGTGTCCTCTCCGCACGAAAATGGCGGCCAGTGCTGAGGGGAGAGCCTGAGGGTGAGGACCGCGGCGGGAATTCCACCTTCTTTTAGTGTTAGATACGGAATATAAACATACACCAGCGACCAGCTCCTTACATAGGGGAGTATAAAGGGGCACGGGGCCTATGGCCATGCGCCGGATGGGGACTCATAGACTGTAAACCCTCCTTCTCCCCCTCACTGCAAAGAGAGGGGTGTAGTAATAAAAGGAAAATAAGGCAATTTCCTCATCTTTTCTGTTTTAAAAACAATGAGTTCTCTCCCCACCCCAAAATAAAGCTATCTTTATATCTAGGTCCAGTTTATTGACCCCCCCCATGCTACCCTCAAGCTCCAAGCCCTGCTTGATGTGCAATGAAAACCAACACTATCGTGCTTGGTAAGTTTTTATTCCTTTTTCTCCTTAAAACACAGCTATTGGATAATAATCAATTGCTTTGTATATGTTAGTTAAATGGACATATCTCTATGATACAGCATCATAACCGTCATCATCATCACTGCCTTCTCTTCTGCCTCTGGTTCCTTCCCATACAGATGCTCTGCCACAGCCAACAGCCCTATTTAAGGACACATTTCAGGCTTTAAAGGACACATTTCAGGTTTTAAACCCAACTGTGCCCAATTCACACCAACACTGCTTTCGTTTCACCCTATTTTAATTTCACCACATGACTTCTATAGCAAGGAATTAAATAACCAAGCCCTTCCATACTCTTATTAGTGCCTTCTTAGCCTTTTCTTCGGCTTGAGCCACTTGTATGGAAATACATTAGGTGTTTACATGGGATGGGATAAAAGACCAAACTTGGAGTTAAAGACTTGCATTCTCAACTTCTATATTCTCTATATGGCTCTTAGAAACACTATTGTCTTAAATGGGTGAAGGGAATAGTGCTCAAGTGTTTCAGGTGGGGGTAAATCTCTATATTAGATCAATAAGCAGCCCTGCTGTAATTAAAACAGATGACTGGACCACTACTCACTTATTATGGTCTTCTCTACAGTCTTTGAAACCCCTTAAATCTCTTTTACTGCAGTCCTGGCATATATTCCCTCTGGCATATGTAATTCCCTTCTCAGCTTGGCCAAATTCAGCTGGAAAACGGGGTTTTGGCAACTGATACATTTTAGTGCACATCCTTGATTGTGCAATATAAATGCACATGTAAATAACAGGACGTTGAGTTAAGCTTTTCACTTGCCTTAAAGGGATGTATTTTCCTTTCTCCCCAGGTCAAAATGTACAAGCTCTTTAGAAAGCTTGGGATAAGGGCTTTCATTCAAGGTTGAATTTATATAGCTGTTTAAGTGCTCTATAAATTAATATACTTTTAATACTTAGTATTTATGTAGTGCTTGGTTTTAATGTTCACAACCCCGCTGTTAGCTAATGCATTTTGAGGGTGGCAGAAGGAGCTGCAAGAAAGAAAAAGGCTTTTTAATTGTGAAGACTTGATTTTGGGAGCAGAACAGAAAGCAAGGTCATGATTGGAAGGAGGTGCTCGGTAACCAGTGTCTTGAGCACAGAGGCTTGAAAAGGATGAGGACCCTCAAGACAATGTGAATTCCCACAGCCACATGGATACAACACTTTATGACAGGACACTGGCTGTCTACATCAAAACAAGTGGCATTCCCCAGTGCAGGCATGGCATACCAAACAGATACCTGACTCACTTGGAGTATATTTAATGAGACAGCTCCATCCCAACAGCGTTATCCTCATTGTTCTGAAAAGCCATTTCCATCTGGCAGCTTTTGGGGAAGTCACAGATAAGCACCACCTCCCCTTCAGTAAGTCTGCTCCTACTACTACACTGCAGACACTTAATGCTCATATGCAACTCAATTCGTGACTGCTGGTGAGCAGGTAGGAAGGGAAATTGAGATGGTCTCCAGCAAAATGTGGTCCAAGCAGGTGAGAAAAATCCCACACTTGCAACATGGAAAGGCTTTGGAGGTGGTGGCTTTCAGAGGAGCACTTAGGTTACACTTGCTGCAGGGATGCTGACACTCACATGGTTAATTCAACATGTAGATATATTCCAGGTAAGAATCCACAAGGCAGTTATCTGTTGCCTCTGACAACAGCACCAGTTGGAATGAATGTTGCAATGCTGCAGCATTCCTTAGAACTCCTTTCCTCTTGGAAGCTGCCACTTACTAAACAGGGTTAACATTTACTTCCAAGAATCCCATTTTCTATGCTTGGTTCCAGGGCTTTTGGGGCCCTTTTCTCAGTACATCTGTGCTAAGAAAGCACTGAGAATGTCATGCTCACCTTTGACTGCTACTGGTTATTCTGTAAAGAGTTTCAAGTGAACACCTCTGCCCATTATCACTTGCAAGACCACAACTGTGTAAATGCAAAGAGCATATTTATGACTGCAAAAACATGCCCTCGAAGGGCAATGCTAAACTCCTGATAAAAAGGGCAAACACACGTTGCCAAGGAATGTGTCTGGTACCACTGAAGTCACTGGGAGCAGCAACATTAGTGCTGAGATCCTGCCACTACCTGCAGAATGAGTTCAGAGAAGAGAAGCAAGGCTTTGAATAGTCTCATCATTCTATTAAAACTCCACAAATTAAAGCATAAAATTGATCTAGCCTGAAAGAGCTAATGTGATGCATCTCTTTTAATTGAAAAGCTTGATTCAAGTTGTAAAGGGCAGATAGTATCAGTCCTACTAGCTCCACGTGCCAGGTATGGACAAGTTAGAGGCTGCAGAGGAAGAGCTGAGTCAGCCTTGGGTTTAGGAGGCAGAGTGCAGACAGAAATGGCCACAGTATGTGGTGGGCTTCTGTGAAGGGAACTCTTTCCAGCACAGAAAGGAATACTGAACTTGAATGAATGATGTTCAGTTAGCTACCACAACTCACCACAAGCCACGCTGCTTGAGGACAAGGTCTCTCCATGAGCAAGGCTTTATGAGGGGCATAAAGCAAGGCAAAACTCATCAGCCAACTATACCTTTATCCAGCATCCAGCTATGGAAGTGCCTGTGGGAAATAATACTCCAAACCCCATAAGCATCTGTATTTGGCTGCAAGATTTCCTAATGGAAGTGTAGGGTTTCTGCTTGTTTGCAGCTCAGTCTTCCATCCATAGGGAAATGTACTGCAGAGAAGGTACAGGAAGTCCAGCAGCACTGAGATGAAGGAAACCACTGAAGAAGCTGGGTTTAGGATACAAGGCATACAGAGGATAAAGATGTTCCATAGCAAGAGGGTAACACAAAGTGCAGAGACCTTCCAGGCCTTGAAAGATAACACAAGGCAGGCAGGAGTTTAAATAAAGGGGGTTGCTGTGGGAATACAGTGAAGGATGGGATGGAGAAAACAGATGCCTTGCAAGTGGGCACAGTAAAAACAGGGCTGAAAGGAGTAATTGTAGGAAACCAGCACAGCTATCTGTGAGAAAGAGTGACACAGTAAATAAGGGTGGACAGTAAGCCTGTTTCTCCTCAAAGACATCTTTAAAAGGGCTTGGTAGGGAAGGGAAAAGTCTTTCCTTTATCATATCAATGAATCCTTATATCTTCATGGCCATTTTCCTACTGCTCCTGTTGAGTGCCATTAATCTGCCTTCCATGCAGGTGTCCTGAGATAGTTTTTGGGGGTGTGGGGGGAAAAAGAACATAGCAGTTTGTGCTATGTTCATCTCAAACAGCACAATCCTTACCTACAGCATGTAACAGACCATTAAGGAAACATTAATAGTCGCTCTCCCATAACTACAAACCTCAAAACAAGCCCTTCTTTTAGGTCCAGGGGTATCACTGCTTTGCTGAAGGACATCAGCACAGAAGAGGTAGCAACGCACTGGAAAATGACAGATACATCAACTGAGGATGCTTATGGTGAGCACAACAAGGATGTGGCTGCTAAAGGAAGCTGCTGCTCCTTCAGAACTCTGCATACAGCTCCCAGCAGGCAGATAATGTGCTAAGTCTACCACCTCCTCTGCTCTCTAGATGGAGGGCAATACCAACAGTAACAGTGAGGTGAACTGAACAGTTCCTTCTTTTGAAGATGAAGACTACACAAGGCAAAAGCAGCATCTCAAAGACACCAGCAATCCTTTGCTGGGATACATTTGCACTTCTGTAGGAGTCACTACCAGGAAATAACCTCTGATATGTAGTTCAATAAAGTACTAAGTGTGGGCTCATTTTTAGGAGGCCAAATGCAAAACGGAGACTCTAAGCACCTTTTCTAGCTATGGATCAGTTTTCTGAATATACAAACTGGGTATTTATGCTGCTCATTTTCTCTCTTCAGATGGATCCATGGCTTTGGACACTGGCAGGATCTCAAGGCCTGAAGAATCATGCCTGAATCTGCTTCCAAGAGCTGTAGCAAACACTTAACCTGATGCATGGAACTCGAAGGCAAGGATCTACAGGTCTACCAATAACAGAGAAGAAGCTGCATCACGGGAAAGATTTAGTAAACTCACCTTCTTACATTGCAGTATCATCCCACAACGGGCTGGAGGCATCCCATCATCTTCATCTCTTCTAGTCCGCTGCGATGGCAGAAGCATCACTTAGTCTCTGTGGGATCAGTCACCTGGATATCAAGGCAATCAAACCATGAGCCATAAGAGAGCTTAAGGAATAACACAACAATTAAGAAGAATCCACCAACAACTGAGCATATTTTGCACAGGTATTGGCTCATTATGCCACAGATTTCTCCTGTTGTCCTTGGATAACCTTCCTCTCCTCTCCCCTCATCTGCTTGCCCGTCTCACTCCGACAGTCTCATTTCAACAGTGTGAAAGGTTGTTCATTTTATACAAGTCTTTCACAAGAGATGAAAATTCAACTATGTTCTAATTAGCTGCCGTTCCACATAAGTCACTGTTATTGCAGCTTTTAGATTAGAACTAAATTTGTGCCACAAATGTGTGTCAAATATTACAGTGGAATGATTAACGATATCACACATAATGGAAGGATTAAGCAGTGATGCAGGAGAGTCGCTGGAGAAGAATAGTTTAAGCTTCTTTCTACTCCTAATTTTTGGCCTGGGTGGTAAAAGAACCTAAAATTGAAAATAAAAATGGCTTGTGTGACTGGCAAGCAAGAAAAGAGATGTGATTCACAACTGAATTCTTCATTCAGTATTCACTGGTGGATTAAAAGCCAAATCATCCTAACAAACAGCAGTGAACAACGTTGAATCTCAAAACCTCAGGACTCACGGTGCTGAATCAACCCAGATTCATTTCCAGCAGCTTTGAAGATAAGTGCAATTCAACAACAGAAAACCTACCCCTCCTTCCCAATCAGGTCTGATTCAGTGCCTGCTGTATCAGGCAGCATGGAATAACCTGTGCTGACAAGCTCCCTGATGGCACACCAAAGTCACCCTTTCTTTCCCCCGTTGCTTGTTTGTGCTGTTACTCAGCCTGCAAGCAACAGGGTGTGTTAGGAAGTAACTTCCAACACAGGAACAGACAACAAGGACTTTTACAGTGTCTGGATCTCATGTGTGACACAGCATTAGCCCTGGGAACTGTTCTTTCCCACCAGTGGCACACTAGTCTTAAGTGCTGGTGCATTTAACAGCAAACTAACTACACCAAAACTCCTTTCCTTACTCCTTGATATGCTTGTATAACGTTTCCTGTTAAATCATCATTAGAAGGTAGCTCCCAACCACCCATTCTTTTTATGTCAACACAGGAATATTTACTTTAGCTTCCCAGAATACACACCCTGAAACGAGGGAGTTGGTGCCTCAGGGACCTGCAGCGTTGCCCTCCAGTGCCTGTCACCACACCACACTTAGGAAGAAGCTGAAGGTGCTTGTGCTGATGAATGGTCTCATCTTTGATATTTACAGGGAAAAATCAGTGGGATTTAGGCATTCCCAAGCACAGGAATCCACATTTTTAGACCTTGCTCTAAAACTTTAAATGCCCTAAATACAGATGGTGCTCTCTAGTACTATTCATGTATGAATTTATTCAAGAGAGTGGCTTCATATTCTGCACTGGCTTTACTTTAACCTGTGCAACAGCATTGTTTGGAGAGCCATAAGAAAGAGAAGTAGCAGGACTTTCAGAGCTTTGAAGCTTCTAAGGCAGCAAGAAGTTAGAATACAGGTTCTCTTGGCAATAAGAAAGAAACCATGTACTTGAAGTCTGTTCCAGTTGAATAAAGGCACCCAGCAAGATGCAGCTGAAAGGAACTGGATCATCTGGGTAGAAGATGAATCCCAGTGTCTCCAAGGGGAGGAGTGGACCACATACAGCTTTAACCCTATGACCTGAGGGGAGAACAACCTCCTCAATCCCAGCCCTGAATCACATTTACTCAGAGGACAAGTCAGCCCTTAGTGGTGTTGGTTTCGCATGAGAAGTTGCTCTTTTTCATTTACACCTTAGTTTTTTACTATAATTTTCGCCTCCTGCACAGGAAAAGTGGGTATCCTGTGTTTTCCCATCCGAGTTTACCAAAACTTGAAGGTCCCTTTTTATCCCCCCCCTCCCAAAGTCACACAATAATGGAGACACCAGTTCACAGGAGACCTTCCCACTGATACCAGCATATCCTGCATTTCATGGTGCAGATTACAAGGCTTTTTCCAAGTCTGGATTTTCCTACCTTGTCTTAGGGTTGACTCCCTAAGGTCTCCAATGAGATGGAGCTGATTGGCTAAGTTATATGAAAGGAGTCTTAAGTAGAGCACTCAACTGAGGTTTGAGTTTTTCCCTTTAAAATGCAAATGCCTGGTAGTTAATTCTCTTTTGGGATTTCAGAGCTGCATTTAAAATGGGAAATGATACCAAAATACACTTCAGAAAGCATGGCAGCATGAGTAATGAACCATTCCCCACATGAATACAGATTCTGCTGGTCAGGCAAACATCTTCATTCAGCTGTGTTTCAGTAGCTCTCTCAAAACTGCTTTTGGTTAAGTTTCCCCTCAACCTATTACCTGGTGCAGTGTCCAGGAGGGCAAAATTTCACCATGCTTCCTATTTAACATGCCATTTATATATATCAATATTCTATCAAGTATTATAAAGACCTCCCTCCTTTCTGTTAAAAGAGCCTAATGATACCTTTTCCATGCTACCTGAAACTACAGTTGGATGACAGACCTGTTTGCCAGCTCCTCTGCTGACTGGAAAGGCTAAAATGCTATCCAAGGAAGTGTCACCTTGACAAAGAGCTTCAATCAATTCTCACTTCCCAATTTCAAAAGGAGTGTCTTCCATCTCTCTTTTCCATGATTCCCAGTTCACTCCTAAGGGGAAGAAATAATAAGCATTTTATAAGGATAAGTATATCCTCAGATCAAACAGTGCTTAAACACCTACATGTGCACGTAGACACAGCACTACAGCCTTCCACAGACATGGGGGATGCAAAGTGCTCTAACCTGCATTTAAAACTGAGTGTTCCACTCTTTGCATGACCAAGCCTCAAGGAACTCAACTGCATTCCTTGTATTTGTTCTGTCTTCTGGAAGATATACCTTTATGTAAGCCTTCAAAAGGATTCACTTCTATGCACACTGGCACAAACACATAGCCCAGTTTTGAATAAGCCTTATAGCAGGAAAGAATGGAGCTGTGCCATTGTGATACCAAACCCACAGAACACATGCCTAAAAGGGAGCTGCAAAGCCTCTAGCCATCTTTTGGAAGGTCTAACCCTGGGATCTAGTTGAAGAACTACAAATTACTTGTATTTGGATGCACCTGCCTAGGTGCAAAGCACGAGCTATGGCCAGGGAGATCATCCAACAGTGTGGAATAGAGCAGACCCCAAGCCTGGTCCCCTTGGCTAATGCTACCCGCTGATCCATCACTGACATCCTTGCTGTGGTCCACAATTAAGCACCATCTCAAACCCTGAAAAGCAGCAAATTATACAAGTCTTACATCAAGTTTTGCCTCTGTCTGTATGAGAAAAATCGACTATATCAAACAGTCAAACTTCCCCTTTCTGCCCTTCTTTTGTTTCCGTGTTTTTCTGCAAATTATCCCAGTTCCCCGGGCTCTGTGCTCCCTTTTTTTGTTAGAGACCAACTTCAATCAACCCCCAGATCTCAAAGTCCCCAAACAACCAACAAAGGCTGCATTTGAGCATGTTAAATTTGAGAAGTCACAATAAGGGCTGTGGTAGGATACTGTGAGATCACTCACAGAGGACTATTACTTCATTGTGAACGAAAACAGCATCTGGCACAGGGCAGGAAATCATTTACCAAGAAGCACAGCAGTGAAGAAATCAGATTCAAATGAGTTTATGGCTGCACAAGCTCTTACTTTCATGTCGTGGAAGGTTCTTACATTGTTCAAAACAGGTCTTTAAAGTAGGGGAAGGAAAAACACCGCACAGGTTGAGGTTTTTTTCCTCCTTCCACTCCAAAGCTTGCCAGTAGCTTGCCAACAATGGCATGATTCACTATTATTCCATAGGGAGGGGAGCCTGCATTCTGTACAGCAGAGGGCTCTTGCATTTTTAGTGTGGATTTATGTTATCAAGCCACATTCAGTCTTTAACCAGGTTTCCTTTAATAGCTGACTAGGAGATAAACCCCCAGCAGGTGCTGCAGCAATACCAACTTGTCTTTCAGTCTTCATCACACCTATAATGGGCTTTTGCTGTGTGGCCCTTGCCCTTTACTGAATTCAATCCTATTTTGTTAAGCATTGTTTCTACAACCACTGTAAGAGAAAGCAAATAGGTCCAGATAAAACTAGAGAAAGGATAAACGTGGGAAGGAAAACATGAGAACAGGCATCACCAGCAGGTCTGCTTCATGTTCTGCAGGGAATTCCTAAGGAGGGGACAGGGAATGGGAGCCAGGCTCTGGAATTCATTACAAAGATGAACAGAAAAGGTAACACTCTAACAGCCAGGCTTTTGCATTTGGGGAGGGCTCTTTCAACTTGTTAGGGTATTCTTGGATGATGCAGAGCTTGCCAGGGACATGAATTCAGCTGGATCGGATTGATCTGAGGAGCATTTGAAGCATATTCCTGTCCTTTGCCTGCCTAAAGACCTCAGCAACTGCAATAACAGCTTAAGAACACCACAGTAGCAAAGAGACTTCTCAGTGTAAAAACCAGCTATTGCTTGGATGAGCCTGCAGCTGGCAAGTCTCCCAGTGAAAATGACTCCAAATTTGCTGTAAGGAACACCCTTGGTCCTTTATCATTCAGGCAGATTCACTAACCAGCAAATCCAGAGCATTTTGGAAAGCAGAGGGCAAATTCTGGGATCCTTTGATCAAGCTTAGAAGCCAGATCCTACCTTAGCTCCCACTGGAGTGCATTGGCTTTAAAGACAGCTTCCCGGAGCAAACGGATTTGAGAGCACTGGGAAATGTCCTTTCTACTGACAGCAAAACTCCTGATACAGATCTCCAGAAGGATTCCTGCAAGACAGAGGCAGAGCAAATGTACTGGGATGCAGGACACAGGCGCACTCTCACCTGGAACAGCACCAAAACGCATTGGGAGCTGCAGCCCCATGCTCAGGCAAGCAAACCCTGAAGTCTTCCACTGTATGCAGGCTGAGGTTATAGGAGTTCAAAGCCTGTAACAACAGAGAAATGCCAAGTCCTGTCAGAGCTGTGGGGGAAAGAATGCTCTCACCTTACTGTGTAAACCCACTGCTTTGAAGAAAACACCTCTGTTTTGGGTCAGACTGGCCCAGCACCTGGGCACACCTTGAATACATCACACTGGGTCCACCTGGAAAACATCACATAGGCCTTAACAACAAGGATTAAGCCTACAAGCCACAAAAAGGGGGTGAGGGTGTTAATAATTGGCTCCAAATAACAGTGTTATGTTCTGTTCACCAAAGGATTTGGGTGAGGCAGCTTGATAGCTTATTTCTCTGTAGCCTGCAGTCTGTATCCCTCCTCCACTGTCATTTGAAAGACAGCAGAGGATCTGCCAAAATTCCCAGCTTTAGGCAACTCTGTGTTTTCCCTCTAAGCAACAAAATCCTCAT
>JBCJKH010065621.1:11639-23209 GCA_039877255.1 Loriculus beryllinus | reverse complement strand
GAACACTGCCAGGGATGGGGCAGCCACAGCTTCTCTGGGCACCCTGTGCCAGTGCCTCAGCACTCTCACAGGGAAGAATTTCTTCCTAGTATCTCATTTAAATCTACCCTCTTCCAGTTTAAAGCCATCGCCCCTTGTTCTGTCCCTGCATGCCCTTGTAAAAAGTCCCTCTCCAGATTTTTTGTAGGCCCCCTTTAGGTACTGGAAGCTGTGCAAGGGTCTCATGGAGCCTTCTCTGCTTGAACAAGCCCAGCTCTCAGCTTGTCTCAATAGGAGAAGTGCTCCAGCCCTCTGAGCATCTCCTTGCTCAAGGTGGAACTCACTCAAGCAGGTTCATATCTGTCTTGTAGTATAAATACACCTAATAAAATCCTATCTGGATAACTGCTCTTTAAACAATAAACTGGGTGCCAGTTTTGCTTCTGAGTGCTAACAGGTGTCACAGGGACTGAATTACTTAGAAGTAAAACCAAAACTGGAGATACTAATGTCAGTAAACCAGTGAGTTTTGCTCAGTGAACTCCTGTTTAATTATTACTGGGAAGGTTAATGACAGCTGCCCATAATCGAATTTGGAGTGATTTCAATGTGTTGGCTGGAAGTAGCTTCAGGTTTTTCCTCGCATCTCGCCAGACCCATTGCAACATCTCCTCTGCTGCTTTATTTCCATTGCTGCCTCTCAGCTCCTTGCCCTGCAGTTGTACCCTCTCCTTGCCAGCATGGGCTCAGGTCTTTGTGCCTTGCCTTCCCTTGTGGCCAGCATGTGCTCTGGACTCTGTCCTTGCAGAAATTCATGGAAAACGAATGGGTGTACCAGCCTGCACGCAGAGCCTGTGCTTCCTTCCCACCAAACCCAGGTTGCTCCTCACCTTCTGTGCCGTGTTTTCTGAGGTTAAGCTCCTGTCAGGCCTTGCAGTGTGCCCAAAGAGTTCATGGAGCCCGTTTGAAGTGGTCACATTGCCTTTGTCTGTGTGCCAGGTGGCTTGCAGTGTGTTCTTTATTAGGCACCAAGGTTCGTTTAAAGAACTTAAGAAGCATACTGGAAATTTACTGGGGATCCTGGAGCAGCCTGTTGGACGTTGGGCGTGTGTCTGTGCTTCACTGAACTCTGCACATTAACCAAATGTCCCTGACCGATTTGGGCCCTCCTAAGTTTCGCTTTCTCCTGGGGTTAACCAGTTTAGCAGGGCAGCACTGGCAGAAAATCCCACATGTTCCACAGAAACGCGTTTGTTTGTTACTCCTGAGGAGCGGGGCGGGATGTCACCTGAAGGCTCTGAGCGAGGTGTGAGCGTTCAGAGACGGGCGGCCGGGGCGACGGAGCCGGTGCCGCGAGCCCACCGCCGCTGCAAGCTGTGAGGGGAGCCGCACACGAGGGGTGGGGGAGCGGGGCCGCCGCCTGTCCCTTCAGCACAGCCCGGGGCGGGAGCGGGGCCGCCGCCACCTGCGGGCCGGGCCCGGCGGAGCGCTGGCCGCCGCCCGGGGCGTGTCGTGCCGAGCCGCGCCGAGCCGAGCCGCCCGGCCCCGCGGTGACTCACCGGCCGGGGCCCGGGCACCACTTCCCCCCTCGGCAGGAGCCATTTTAACTGCACGAAGCTGCGGGGAGGCCGGGGCGGCGGCGCAGGCCCCGCGGTGAGGCGGTACGTGCTCCCCGGGGAGAGAAGGGCGACGGGCGGGCGAGGTGGGGGGGGATGGTGCTTCATCGGGCTGCCGGCCTCCGCCACCTCTGCGTGCTGCCCGCGCCTGGAGCGGCTCTCCTCGGCAGCCTGGGGAGGGATGGAGGGGAAAGGGAACTTGTGGTAAAGTGCAGCACCGGGGCGCGCTGGGCAAAAACTGGGATAAACTGAGCCGCGAGTAACAGCGATGTTTGGAGCGGGAGCGCCCGGAGTGCCCGTGTGTCGCCCCGGGCGAAGGGCGCTGTGTGTACAGCTTCTGTGTCTTACAGCTGAGTTCGACGTGTTTTACAGTTGTGTCGCCTTCGAAGCTGTGGCGGTGTCAGGCAGGCTGCTGGGCAGACCCCTTGGTCTATACGATAGACAAGAGTCTCTTCTGAAACTACACCTACCTGGACCCTGTTAGTATGTAGGCATGTGAGTTGGACAAAGTGTGAATAATGAGCGCTGCCACTCTGAGCACCTCTGCTCCAGCGTCCGCCCAGTGCGGTCCCGAGCAACTTTAAAATGGCAGGTTTGTTGTTTCAAAGTCGGATTGCTCTTGAAATAATTGTGGAACAATGGTCATGGGCATGGCGTGTGTGGCAGAGGGACAGACCAATTATAAAATGGACTTAGAGGTAGGTGTAATGGGAGAAGAAGATCCTGGAGGTAATTGCAGTGTGTCAGATTGCATTTTAAACTTCCAGTGGATGAAAAGCCACCTTGATTCTCCTAATTATGAACTTCTGAACTCTAGCACGGTATTTTGGAAAAGAATGAATGTTTCAGCCTTGTTTATAGTTGTACAGAAATGCAGGCTACTATCGTTAGAACTTTTGTCTGAGTATGTAACTTCGGACACTTTATTTCAGTCTTCCACTTGAGAAATAAAGTTGAGTATCTTCTTGCTGAAAATGGAATGTCAGGGCGTTCAAAGTGTTGCACACAGGGCAATAGTTTTCAGTTTCAGTTGCTGTATGGAGCCTATATTTGAGAAGTACAATCGAGTCTTGCTTAAAACTGCAATCGGTGGCAGGGGAAGGAGAGCGGGAGGCAACCATTAAGTAGTTTTGGGTCAGGCCATCTCTTGTCTTCAGCCTTTCCAGTGTTCATCTTTATCTTCCTTCTGCGTTGTACAGTACATTGTGTGCTTTTACCGTATTCTGATTTTGTGATTTGGCTTTTTTCTTTCTGAAAGCCACAGTTTTTGGGAGATTTATTTGGTGCATTTTTCCATGTTGAAAAACGCACAGAGAAAATGATAAAAACAGAGGAAACACTCAGGAAAAGCCCCACCAATAAAGAAATAAAAAAACCCAAACCAAACAGTTTGAGTTAACTACAGAAGTTTTTTTACTGAAAAATCTTGTAATATATTTGCATCTTCTTTTTTTTTTCATCATGAGTTTTATTTTCAGATCGTAGGGCTGAGGCAACAGCTGTGTTTGCAACTGGCAGAGCACGAGCCTCCCTTCCCTTACCTCTCCTCCCCTTCTTTCTGCTGGACCCTGTTAAGACATCCAGCCTTAAAAGCTGGAGTTATCCTACGTCAGCTCTCAGGCTGCAGCTACTTATCTGGGGTAGAACACTTTTTGCGTGCTAAAGGGTAAGTAGCTGCTGCTGCTTTCTCTTGGACAGGGCTTCTCGGGGGAGCAGTTCCTCTTTGAAGTCAAAGCTGCTGTATTCAAGCTCTCTTGCTGCTGCACGAGGTCTGCACCACGGCTGCAGAAGCATCTGGGTGCAGTGGTGGAGCTAGGAAAAAATGATTTGAAAGTCCTCCAAGCCTGACAAATGGCAGCTT
Source organism: Loriculus beryllinus (assembly GCA_039877255.1). Classification (NCBI taxonomy): domain Eukaryota; kingdom Metazoa; phylum Chordata; class Aves; order Psittaciformes; family Psittacidae; genus Loriculus; species Loriculus beryllinus. Next base: position 19,753 of record JBCJKH010065621.1, on the reverse strand, counting down.
GGACAGATCTTCTAGAAGGCAGGGAAGTGGATTAGAAAAGACAGAAATGGCGTTTGTTTTTGTAGATTTTTATAGCCAAAGCCTGTGTTTGTCTCAAAAAAACCCAAAAACCAACCAAAAACCCCAAAACATTTTCTTCTCCCGCTTGCCCCCGGCAAGGATCTTTCAGTTTGGATCGAGTTTGTGGTTGTTGAGAGATGAGCCATGGGAGTGGTATCATTAGATGCCAGTTAGCTTGAACATTATTTCCAGACCCATGCTTTTACAAGAAGTGCTTGTTTTCTAATGTGCTCTATTTTTTTTTTTTCTTAAATCTGTTGAACATTAGAATGGCCAAGTCCGTGATCTTGGCACTCAAATGAGAATTAAAAAAACAACCCAAGAAGTAGACATCCAGATTTGAAGAATGTTGTTGGCCTGGTATAGCCTGATGTTTCAGGCAGTATTGCTGCAAGGTCATACTTCAGTGTCATGCGTTACTCCTCAGATACTTCTGCATATAAAAAGAACACCACCACGAGGTGTATGTGCATACCCTTTTCCGCACAGCTGTATTCAAGGGAAGGGATACGGTAGGGCTGTGTCAGGTGAGCTGATAGAAAGGATGTTGTAAGAAAAATGTAGGGTTTCCCTGTGTATGGGAAGAGCAGCTTTGATCTCCAGAACAGCTTTCACTTCTTGCAAGTGTTAGCAGAAGTTTCTCGGCTTTCTCTGGCAGATTTTGTTGTTTTCACTGACAGCTTTGGTAACTCGCTGGAGTTGTGTTGGGTGTGAGCAGAGCAGCAAGATCTTTCCCCCATCAGGGGTGATTCAGCGCAGGAGTGGCAGGAGGTGGAGTTTACATTTCCAGCCTTGGTTACGATCTGCTCTGTGGAAGCTGAAACTTTGCTACCATAGGTCAGTGATTTATTGTGCTTACTGTTTTAATGTCACTGATGTGCTTTAGAGGTTATTTGCTTCCTTAAATCAGACTTAAGTGTTGTTTCATTAAATCTTACTTAAATGTTCCTTCACAGATAAAGTAGTTGCTGGAGACTACACGTGGTGGAATTTTGGGGTGTTTTGCTTATCAAAAGTCTGCAGCAGCCTTAGGAAAGGCTCTAAACATTCTCACTCTAATCTGTGTAGAGGTAAAACCAGTTTATTCTTCAGTATGGGCCTGTCCTGCAGCAAAGCACTGTGTCAGCCTTTGTGCTAAAAGGATCCCATTAGATAGGGACTGAAGTTTATGCATTCCTACCTTGATGTGCTTTAGGCCTTAACTACCAACCAGCTATCTTTAGTGATGAATCAGTTGGCTAAAGCTCAGGTTGTTTATTTGTCCTTAAGGAGATCCCTCATCTTGGGTCACATGTGACTTTGTACTAGGTTCAGGTTTGAATGTGAAAATCATAGCCTCCAGTTCTTAAACTTGCGTGTGAAAATCACTTTGTTCTGTACTGGGGGAAAAAATATTACAGTTAAGATAATCTGCTAGGAATACAAATACTAACTACATAGGTTGGGAACTGTGGGAAAGGGTTGTTTCTAGATGGATTGAATGTCAGTGTCTGCTTCTATAATTAGGCATTTTAGTCTATTTCTAGAATACCCTATGTTTAGCTCATCGCCAACATTTCTGTGTGAATATATGGAATATATCTTTCGTTTTGAGGGGGATGTTTTGTACTTGTTGAAGTGTTACCAGTGGTGGGTGCACTAATGGTCTCATCGCTTCACTTGAGAGCTCCTTCTGCATTTGCCTTGCTCACCTTCTTGCGTGGTAGTGGTTTGACTGCTTCAGTGGGCTTGATATAAATGTCATCCCACACGAAACTGAGTGTCAGAACCGAAAGAAAAGGGTGGGCTTGGTCGATTCAAATTGTTGTCTGCCGTTGGGAGAAAAAACCATGTCAATGTATATTGGGGCTGATATACTGTTTGTCATGCTGTGTGTTCCTCTAGAGTCACTTGTGTTTTTCATGGGATCTTCTGACAGGGTTAATAAAGCTGACAGATTAGGAGAAATCTACCTTGCTTTCATGAGCTTTGTGTCAAGTCACTGCTGTTCTCCAGTTCCTGGCTATCTCAGTGTTTGTTCAGTTTTATACTGCAGCTAGGGAAAGAAGCAGCAAAGTGTGATTGTGAAACTACAACTTGTAATAGCCAGGGCTGACCGCTGACAGAAAATTAATGTTTAACTTGCCCTTCCAGCCAGCCTCAATTTCAAGTTAAAAGCAAGTGGACAAGAATACTGCTAGTTTTCTCCTATTTGTGTGTGCTGCTTGTGCTGCATGAGATAATTTTGGAGCTAACAAGAATAGTTTCCCAAGGATGTGATAGCGTGGTTTGTTTTTAGTAAAGGCTGGCCTTCCGACCAGAAGGTGACTCTCTCTAGAAAGACCTTTCATGAAAACTCTATCTTGAAGTCACCAGGGCTTGCACAGTGTCTGCTGAAGTCACAGTTTAGCCTGACATTGTCCTTGGAGGTGGTGGTTGTCCACTCGCGTTCTCTTGGTGCGTTTGCTGGTTTGTGCTGTTATTTTCTCTCCCTTTGCAGAGCCTCTGCAAACTATTTGCTCTCTGTAGTTGTTCAAGCTTTGTCACAGTGAAGAAAATAGTTATGAAGCTTGCATGCTATGGAGTGCAAAGGGTGGCAAACGTGCACTAATAGCAAGAATTTACTACCCAGTGTCCCAGGGCCTCTGAACCAGCTCCTCAAGAGCTCTGTGAGCCCAGTGAGAGGGGCTCCAGGAGCCCTTGGTGGGGAGCTGCTGCAAGGCTGCCATCCTGTTGTGTTTTGTGTTTTCAAAAAAACCAAACCAAGTTTTGTTTATTTCAAAAAGAGAAAAGAAGGAACTGTAGAGAGGAAGTGTCTGTTTGGGGCTTTTTTTCTTTGCAAAGGTGGTTTAGGCATATGAATGAAAATGAAACTGTCTGTGTTGAGAAACAATCTCAAGTTTGACTGCTAGGTATGGCTTTGGGTGTTGTACTGGCCCTTTTCTGTGCCAAGAGAAGTGTGTTTCTTTAAACACCAACTAAAAGCAACAATGAAGTAAGTTGCTTTTGGAGCAACTAAGTGAATAGAGTTTTACTTTGATGGGGTCATAATATAGAAAGCCATTAATTTAGACTGTTTGAAAGTGGACTGTGGAGGGATTTGCTGAGAAGAAAACCAGGAAGAAAGCTTCTGCTAGTAGAATATTCGTGCACTAGTAGAATATATGTACGCTTCTGATAGGCATGTCTGATTAACGTATGCTTGAGGTAAGACAACATTCTACCAGTTGTTTCTACAAAAAAAAGATAGTCTTTTAATACAGTCCTTCAAATGAGTTGTACTGAGTGTTTTTTTAGTGGTAATGGACTAGAAATAATACTCAGCAGTAAGAAATGTCAGAAAACCTTTGCCCTTGGTAAGAGCTCGGTCTTGCACATGCTTTGTTTAAAAATAATGGGGATATTTGCAGAAAAGATTCAAAACTTTTGAAGCCGTGTAGTTAGAAAAGGTGCATTTTGTGTCTGGATTCTGGTGTTCATGGTGTTTGAAGCTTCTCTGACAGGTGCCTTGCCTTCAGGTGAACTTAGGAAGCATTTTGTTAATGTGTACTGCCAGGCTTTGTAAATGCAAGAGCTATGATGACATTTAATTGATACACTGTGATTTAAAATGTGTGCATTTGAGAGGAGAGACGGTAGCAGTTATTAGTTGCAAATAGTTAGGTAAAACCATCACTGGCTTGAGAGAAAAGACATCAGATAGTTTATGTGCTGCGCAGATGCAGCATGTCTGGGGAAAAAATAATAGTAAATCAATGGGAGGTTTTGCGGGTTCATTTTTGCTGTCTTACATGAGGATCTCCAGATCAAAGAAAGACTGTGTGGAGAAAGCAGCTTGCTTTCTGATGGAGACTGCCTCAGGAGAACACGTTACACACTGTCTGTTGTGAACAAGCCTGGCCGGGTAGGAGTATGATGCTGATGCCTCGATGCTGTTGCCAGTATCCTCACACACTGTGTGCTTACTGAGCTTCCATGCACACTGGAGGTTCTTCAGCCTCACTCCAGCTGCTCATTTTCACTCCCAAGTGAAGGTTGGGTGTGTAACCACCCCAGTCGCTTGGCAGCACATCCCATTAAACCCATGTGGCAGTGGTTTACTTGGATATGCCCTGAAGCACAGAAGGGAGGTTTGGACCAAGCAGATTTTCTCAGAACTGTCCTGGAGGTGATGGGTTGTAAATCCTTAAACGGTTCATTTAGCATCTACCCAGGCCCTGAACTTGCCCTTAGGTTCTTGACTCAACAGTAAGCTGCACTAGTTGAGCCAAAGTTGCAATTTAAACTCTAGCCATATGTTTTCATGAGCATTCAAATTTCCACCATGTCATAGAATCACAGAGTCACAGAATGGTTGGAAGGGACCTTAAAGCTCATCCAGTTCCAGCCCACCTGCCCTGGACAAGGACCAGGTTACTCAAGCCCGTTCAACCTGGCCTTGAACACTGCCAGGGATGGGGTACCCACAGGTTCTCTGGGCAATTTAATTTAAAATGTACCCTTAATGAAAGTTAGAGGTGAGCATGACCATTCTTGGATGTTTCCATGGCAGGAGCACTCATCCAGCTACCTCAGTGATGCTCGTGGGATGCCACCCTCATTTTTCCTCACTAACAGGTTTTTTTTAGTGCCTTACTGCCATTCCCTCCTGTCCACAGATTGAACTGTTTATATGAGCAACCCCTTATCTGGTTCAGCCGAGATGCGCCAACTTGGCAACTCAAGTGCCCATGCCAGAAGAACTCACAGGGCTGGTTGTCTGGAGCAGATTAGGCATTGATTTCAGAGTGATGGGAGCTGTGGAGTTTTTGAGAGCTGGGGTTGGGGAATAAAGGGGAAGACAGAGTGACACAGTTGTCCTTGGAAGGGAGAACCAGTTTCCATGGCCAAAGCTTCAGTGAAGTAATAATTAAGAGTTAGCTCTCTCAAAGTCTTGTTTTCCAAACAGGCCGTCTGAATACCACAGCTAGATACTTCTGATTGAGAGGAAGAGCATGTTGACTAGTAAATTTGGATTTGTCTAAAATTATGTAGAGGCATAAGTATTAATAATATAAAATGGGAGAAAAAAGAATTTGCTTGTTAGTTGGGGAATAAGAACAAATAAAAGCTTTTGGTGGTGGGAGAAGCTTTTTGCTTCTGGGAGAAGGGGAATGAAACACAGGGATAAAAACCTGACCGCCACATCTGTTTGAAGGAGTGTTAACTTCTTGCTTTGTTTAAAAATATTCTGCCTGCTAAATCAGGTTACTGAAATGAAGTGATGACCTTTGCTCTGAGCCTGAAACAATACAGGAGGAAAGGAGGTGTTCGGGAAGATTAAACCTCTTACCTCAGCTAGAAAATGTTCAGATAGAGCTGAAGCTCTGAGGATGCCATATTCTTCCTGAGTCTAAAAATGTTAGAATGAGGAAGAATTTTCAGAGTTGATTATGGTCAGTTGCCAAGAGCAATGCCGTGATAAATTATTAACTCATTGCACTGTACTGCCTCATAGTGCAAACAGAATAGCTGGTTATTGTGCTCTGCTTAGTAAGTCAACACTGTAAAAAATTCCTTGGTTATCTGGAAAATGTCTTCTTTGGGGTGTTTATTAAAAGGACACTGTAGGTTTAAAAAATCATGTTCCTCTCTGGTTAAAACAGATAGAAATCTCTGAAGGCAGTTTCTTTCATGCTGTCAAGGGAGCTTTGTCAGTGTCCATCAGCTTGATTTCACTTTTGCCTCTCTCTCTCTATGGAGCTTCACTGGGATCTCTCCTGCCTCCCCCCCTAGCCCCCCAACACACCTGTAGCAGAACAGTTAGGTTGCTAGTTACAGGGGTATGAGGCAGGTTGACTGTAGTTGTTGTGCAGGAAAAGCAATTCTGTGGGAGCACTCCTCCCTGTTCACTGTAGCCGTGTCAGAGACAGAAATGCTGTTTGGGGCATGTGCTTGCTGATGCCACCCAGCAGCAGCTTCAAGGAAGAGACTTTCAAATTTGTAAGAACTGAGGCATCCTGATTTTTGTTTTGCTGTTATAAATACAAGTACCACAACATTTACCTTTCTTTTTTGTTTAAAATACACAGAGCCTGAAAACTGAGATGATCTTAAGGTGCTTCAAAATCAGTTATAAAGGAATACCCCCACCCTGATTCCAGTCCTGTGCTGCTGTTACATTAAATTTCTGGCTAATTTAATAGTGTATAATCAAGATAATAAAGATGATTATGCTTGTAAATACAGCTTTTTTGATGTTATGCTTAGCATTAGCAGACTAGTAACACACCATGAAAATAAATGCATATGAGAATCTTGAAAGGCTTTCTGTAATAAAATCTGTAGTTCATTAGCGGCACACAGATGAACTTTCAGGGTTAGAAAGAATATCCAGCTGGAGAGTAAACTGTTTCTGGATCAGTGTCAGCATCTGCCACCCCAGTTTTCTTAGGAAAACATTGAATCCTGCCAGTACATGTTGCAAGATATGACCAGCGTGACTTACAAACTAAGAAGCAAATCTACAGAATGCTGTTGGCTATGTGTTGTTGGAGTCTGAGATGGAAAATAAATGTTTGGTGGGTTTTTGGGTTGGGTTTTTTTTCAGCTCTTTTCTAAGCCCTTTTGCCAATCCTGCAAAATTTTGTAAGGTTCAGCTCATGCATCAAGGCTTTTTTGTTCAGAAAGGCTTTTGAGCAATCATTAATTTGTATCTTTTTTTAATTTGTTGGCTGTTTGGGATTACTGCAGTATTTGTCAAGGGTGGGACTTGCGTCTGCAGTGGAGGTCAGAAATGTTGCAGAAGGGAGCTTCTGTTCCAAGTTCTTCCACTGGTTTTCTCTTAGTGTCTGGTGCATCCTCATTCAGGGATTTCGTTCTGCCTTGCATGGCATGAAAGGGTGAAGTGCCTGGTGACATGGAGGGATGTAGTCTGGTCTTGTGAAGCACTGGACAGCTGTGGTTGTCTGGCATAACCGGATGGTCACAGTGCTCAGAAAGGAGCATGAGAAAGCTGGGGATAAAGTGTGCTGTGTTGGAGGAATATCGTTACAGACTAGGTTTCTAGTTAGAAACCTGGAGAATTTGGAGCCTGGTCATTTTCAGGAAGTTGCAGGCTTAGAGGTTGCTGCTCTACCATCAGTGCCAGTCACCATGGGAAGGCGTTTTTATTCTCAGCTCTTCTGGGATGGGGATGGAGAGCACCATAGGATGGAGTGCATTTTAGGTAGAGAGCCTCAGTTCCATAAAAGATAAAATGTACCAGAAACTCCATAAAATCCAATTAAGACTTTTTTGCTGCTTTTAATCTTACACAGAAATGCTCCTAGACTGTAGCAGTAGATGGTAGTGTTAAGTCTGCTAGAGATCTACCAGTTATTGTATTTCCCAGTTTAATTACACCAGTAATATGTCTTCTGTTGCTTTAGTTGTAACCCTGCAGAAACAGCTCAAAATTGGTTTTCCTCAGCTGTATACCACCAGCTGGCCGTTGGTGGAGGAAGGATATGAGGCCATCTTAATAATTTCTCGTCCTATCTGGAAGTAATAGTTTTTAGATTGGCTAAGGAGAAAGTGTTTTCTGACAGGTGACACTATAGGGTAATCGAAGACTGATCAGAGCACTAGTTGGAGAGGGGCTAAGTAAAGCATGTTGGTTCACATATAGGTACTGTAGAAATTACAGCTGTGCTGGAGTTTCTGCTTTTCACTGAAATTTTGCTTTGTCTAGCAGTTGGTTCTTTGCTTGCTTAAGTTATATTAACTCTTGTGCTTATTTTGTTGGTACAAAATGCTACTTCAGCATTTCAATTTTGTGGTAGACTAGCAGGTGTTACTCTAGGTATTAGTGTTAGAAAAGTCCCTTACATAATCTAACCTGTCCCTTTTTCCAGAGCAGGGTGGTCCCATTATGTAGATGAGTAGTTGGCATATTTGGCACTGTGGTTTCTGCCACTGGTTGTGGTTCATAGAATCATAGAGTTTGGAAGGGACCTTAAAGATTATTCAGTTCCAACCCCCTGCCATGGGCAGGGACACCTTCCACTAGACCAGGTTGCTCCAAGCCCCATCCAGCCTGGCCTTGAACACTGCCA
>JBCJKH010065621.1:1062-11539 GCA_039877255.1 Loriculus beryllinus | reverse complement strand
AGTGTTCAAGGCCAGGTTGGACACAGGGGCTTGGAGCAAGCTGCTCCAGTGGAAGGGGTCCCTGCCCATGGCAGAGGATTGGAACTGGATGAGCTTTAGGGTCCCTTCCAACCCAAACCAGTCTGGGATTCCATGAAAATAGTAAAGTGTCTAAAGAAACATTCCCCAGAGAGAGTTACGCAGGATGCATGGTCATGAAGGATCTAGGGTGACTGGGAGTGGCTCAGCTTTCCTGGTGAGATCTGCTCTCTACCTCCACTTCCAAGCAGGATGTGTACAAGCCAGCTGTGTTCATTCTCCTCCTGGATGTCTGTCTATCCTGTAAGAGGTCAGATCCCCTTTGCTGTGGGCTGCAGTGGCGGTAGTGCTACCAGTGAAGCAGCGCTAATTGGGATAAACGTTGGTCCTTGCTCAGTGTATTTGCACAGCTTAAGATCTGATGGAGTTCCCCTGGTTCTTTGGGCAGGCTGGGTGCGCTTGAACTGGCTGGACAAACAATTCTTTTATATAGATGCAGAAAGCTGATCATTTTGAGCCCTTTTTATTCAAAGGGGAAAAGACCAGGGCACCAGTAAATACAAAACATATCACTCTTCCAAGCCAGTAACGTCAGCACTTCAGTCAAGTTTCCAGGGAGAGATTTATGACTAGTGAGATGATGCTTGTATAAAACTTGTTTGGCTGTGATTTTCCAACCCTGCAGCGTGAAGGAACTGCTGGAGTGGATGATTGTGCGTGCTGAATGCTGAGGAACCCGTCGGGAGGTGAGGCTGGAGAGAGGAGATGGGGGCATGTTCAGCAGGTTCTGCCAAGGGATTTGAGATTGCATTGGCCCTAGAAAATGCGCTGGGTGGTGAATGCCCCACAACTGAATGTGACAAAGATGTGTGTCAGACAAAGGGGATGGGCATGGTGTCTGTCAGAATCGCAGTTATGCCTTGTCCATGTTAAACACTCTCATAAAAGCAAGGAATAAAACCCATAAATCCTGTTGATGGGTTCGATAGTTATGTTTTATATAAACGGACATGTATAAATAAAAAAGGGATTTGTTCTCCCGTGCTCTGCTCCTCACTACGGCTGCTGTCCGGCCTCCATCAGGATAAATGATGGTGATGAAGACAGCCTTCCCTAAAAGGTGTGAAGGAGTGCTTAGATGAGCACAGGGACTACTCCATCCAGCAAAGAATGGTCCCTTGTTACTGCTGTTGCTGTGCAGTGCGTTCTTAGATGAGATTTTAGCAGAAAAGCACATGATGGCTGGTTCCCTCTTTAACCCCAAAGGGACTGGTCTTTATTGCCATACCCCCTGCTATATTTTAGTAACTTAGGTATAGCAAAGTGCATGTTCACACTCTCAGAAGCAAAGAGGTGTCTTGCTTTGAAATGCTATCTGCTGGATCAGCCGATATTTTCAGCACTTGGGTGGAAACATGGCTGGTTTAAATAAAAATCGGGCTTAATGTGCTTTTAAATTGGAGGCAAGTGCACTCGCTCTGCAATTAACTGTAAATACTGAGTTCGAGAAAGGGCAATGCAAGTACTTCCAAAATAATCAGAAGTGTTTTTAAATGGATGGCTAATGGAGAACAGACACTGCAGTGTGAGCTGCCTGTGTTCCCTAACAAAGCATTCTTTACCCAGGCTCTGCATAAGCTTCTTTTCAGCGTGTACATTAGAGCAGGAGTCTGGCAGGCTGTCTCGTCATGTGTCTTGTCCTGTAGAGCCACTTATTGGATTTCATCTGCTTACCCTTGTGTGATCATCAGGGCAGTGCTTAAAAGCAGCTCTTGTATGAAAACAAACGCAGCAGATTATGCAGCCTTAGTCTCTTCGTGGAAGAGAGGAGGGGAAAGATGGGGAAGGGAGGAAGCCTCCATTCCTGACCTTTAACTCAGCAGTAAACATAAATCTCCTCTAATGTTCTGCATTAGACCTTTGGAAGAAGAGGCTGGCAACTCAGGCTGACTGCAAGGATGCCATGAGGTTATGCAGGGAGAAAATCGGAAGGGCTAAAGCCCAGCTACAACTTAATCTGGTACTGCTGTAAAACACAGTAAAAAATGTTTCTATAAATACACCAGCAACAAAAGGAGGGCAAAGGAGAATCTCCATCCGTTAGTGGATGCAGGAGGAGACAGTGCAAAGGCTGAGGAACTTGATGCCTGCTTTGCCTCGTCTTTAATAGCAAGACCAGTTGTTTTTGGGGTACCCAGTGCCCTGAGCTGGCAGACAGGGATGAGGAGCAGAATGAACCCCCATAATACAAGGGGAAATTTTGGCATGCTCGCACAAGAAAGTCAAGTAAAAGTGCATTTATGTTCTACGGGTATCACAGTGCCAATGAACCTGGGTGCTGGCAGGGCAGAAAATGCCATAGTTTGATGGCGTGAGGTCTGCAATGGATGGAGCAAAGAGGTTTTGCTCCATGCATCCGGGGGTGCATCAGTACCATTCATTCAGCACATGCCTTCCTCAAGCAGAATTCCTGAGGGAAGAAGGCAGGGTAAATTAGTAAGAGAAGTGATGATTGCAGACAAGAAAATAGGTGATGGATTGAGAAGTTGCTGTTAGAAGGAGGAGCTAGCTAAATGAGTTATGCATATGAAATGTAAATGAAGCTTGGAGGTGATTAAGTGGTCTTTTCTCCAGTCATTTCTTATGCTAGACGTTGAAGTCTGTGCTGATAAAGGAGGGGAAAGCAGCACAAGTTAGCAGTGTTTCCCTGTAGATCGTGTTGGTAGAAAAGGGGGGCAGCCTGTGAATTGTGGGGCTTAACTGAATCAAATTCTTCAAGTGTAAACCTTGGCTGTGGGAATTCTGTGTCATGCAAAGGGAATCTGCGTTCCCACCTCCCCCTGCAAAGAAATCAGTAATTCCTTGTGACACCTCATGGCAGCATGATTTTGTAAGATGTAGCATGGAGGTGGGGAAGGAGGAAATGAGGGAGATGGTTTTAATTCTGCGTAATTTGTTTGGTGTGCTGCCTTGAATTAGACACGTAAGGAGTCAAAGTTAATGGATGAAGGGTATATTCAAAAAGACAGAGTAATGTTTCCAAGAGAAGACTGAAATTGTCAGCGTATTTAGGTAGACAGGAGGCCTATCACCTGGTTTTATTATAAGATACAGATTAGCTTTTTTGTCTTTATTTTCCTCTCTTAAACTGTCCCTGTTTGCCGAGGGCTTTCACAGTAAACACATTTTTCCTGAGAACTGGAGTTTTGCAAAGAAATAAAATGGAAATGGTCACATAAGGAAGACTTCTTGCATGGGAATGCATCTTGCTTTTGCGTTTGCGTATTTGAAATCAAAAATGCAGATCTGCTTGCAGGATGAGGGCTCAGGTGACATTAATCTTACCTTTACAGACTGCCACAAATTGTCCTTTGGCAAATAAGCACTTGGATTACTCAGGGTACCAAACAGAAGATATTAACTTTGAAGCAGGGAGTTGTATTATAGCTGTCTTTAGTGTGCTTCTTAAGCTGTGTTGCTTCTTACACACTGGAAGAAGTATCCTGAATTCCCAAGAACTTGTCCTCTGAATGACAAGGGGTTAGTCTTGGCTTTGGCAGGCTGTTGATAGTTCTAGTTCTCCTAGTCCAGATCCTAAAGTAAGGTCTTACTGTTCCATTCTGAATGTGAAGAAAATGCCGAGGAATGTATTGCAGCTGTGGCCCCACTTCAAATCCTGATGTACCCATAAGTGATTTATATCCGTTTGGTGTGCCAGTACACATGGAGAACTCCAAGCATGATGTGTGGAGCACTGGAAGTGCTGGTGACCTGAAGCAGTGCTAGTCTTCCTTTTGGTTTTTTTTTATTATTTCAAGGAAATGCTTGTTCCAAAGAACAAAAGCTTTAATCATTTGGCTTGTGAGGGAGTTGTCTCTTTAATCTCTTCCACTTTGGTTTTGGCTTCCTTGAAAAAAGTGTCATTGATGCTTTTGTGCTCAGATCAGCCCTTTCATAGTGAAATGAAAGCAGTGTTTCTTTATTTAAGGGGAAAAAAAGCAGAAAAAATTATTGCACCACCAGGTTTTAAAGGTATTGCATCCCTGAGATGAAAAGGGAATTGAACCTTGTGCTTTCTGAAGGACTTTACTGTCCATGCAGGATGAGAACATACCACTAGCGTTTTATGCCCTGCTTTGGTGGCCTTCTGGGGCCGTGTCTCTGTACACTTGACCTGATTATGTTTTATCCATTCAGCTGCTGCCTTTCGGTGCCTGGGCTTAATTTACTTTATTTCTTTCTGTTATTTTCAAAGGCATCACAGAGTTTCTCCCCCTCACAGGAGGCCATGGCCTGTGCAGGAGGATGCTCAGTGACAAGCACATCAGGGGGGATGTGGCTGTGCAGGCAGGAAACACTCCTCACTGGGTCCTGGTATCTTCTGCTGTGCTTCCTGTCAGTTAAACCACGAGCAGGGGAGCAGATGCACCCAGAGATGACAACTCTGCTGCCTGCCCTGGGCAGCCATTGTGTAACAACCTGTATTCTCAAGAGCCTGCTTGTGCCTGTGTGCTTTTGACATAGCTATCCATTCAAGGCCCTTGTTAGACACCTGGGAGTAGAGACCGGAATTTCATGAGTTCAGCAGAAAGCAGCACTTGAACTCGTGAAGCATGAACTGTAAAAGAGTAACCATGGAACTTACGCTAATACAGAGAGAGAGAGAGCTGAGGTCCACTGCTACCAGTGGAGGAGTTCTTAAGTGCATATGAGAAATTAACAGGTTGGGTGTGAAGTCATGCAATTTCATGAATATATTTCTGGGCATTACTTGACATTACTTGACCCAGGGAGTTTTTATTGCAAGATGCTGTGATCTTGTTTTATTATTACTATTAATTTTTTCATTTTAGTCCACTTGTGGATCTGTGTGTTTCTCAGGCAGCTCTGGCTTATTTAACTTAGAATCATGGAATAGTTAGGGTCGTTATTGATATCTTAAGGTATTAGTAAACAACTTATATTACAAGCGCACAGAAAAAGCACATAAAATTTTGTATTCTAAAAGATTTAATGGTTCTTAAGTAGGCTTCATAATCTCTGAAGATATGCACTTTATTACAACATAGTTAATTTATTGAAGCTCGAACTCTAATAATGTCTTCTCCAGCATCAGATTTTAGAGAACTGAGTACTCTGCACGTCACAGTTACGTTAGAACTGTGCGGATTCCTTTCAGCCTTTTTGCCTGATTTGATGCTCTTTTCTTCCTCATGTGACAGCTTAGCTCACAGAATACTGTTTTTTTTCCATTAAACTGTTTATTCATTAAGTCATTGTATCTCATCCTGCAGAAGAGGTGGGGAGGAGGAGATGGCTCTGCTCTCACAGAGGCAGGCACTGCTCGAAGCTCTTGGCAGTGGCTTGACCTCAAGGGAGCAGCTCCTGTTCCACACACGTTTCTGCAGGAGCCAGCACCACAAGGTCAGAACTCTGCATTTTGCCTCTGTGAAAGGCACCAGCTCTCACATTTCTAATGTAGCTGCACTGGAAGCCTTTAACAATGATGGGAGGCTTCAGCTCAACTTTTCTCCTTCTGGTTTTCCTTTTGGTCCTGTCTTGCTTGGGTGGGGGACATGGGACACAACCTTCTGGGGAGGAACACATAGTAAAACTTCTGTGAAACTCTGCTTGAAGTCCATGGCATCTTGAAAAAGGTTCCTACTCCCTCAATTCTGATATTGATTTATTGTATCTCTGATCACAGCAAGCCACTGAGGCTTCACAGAAGTAGATTGAATGTTAGGTGACAGAAAAGGAGAAAAAGAAAGGAGGCTGGAGGATAAATGAAGGGATGGGTTAGAAACTGTGTAAAACAGCCTCTTCCTGCATTACCTTGTTTAGAGTACTAGTTAATCTGCCACTTTTAACCTCCTCTTCACCTTAATTGTTATTTTTTTGTTCTTCTTTTGTTTCCTGATGGTAGAAGCTGTGTGGGTGCATGTCTGCTCAGCCCTTCTACTGTGTGTGACACTGGCAGGGCTTCTCTTTTGGGTGGCACAGGTGGACTTGTGCGATGGCCCTGTTCAGACAGCACCCATGGGAGAAGGCAAGTACATACGCGTGTGTGGGCATGTTTGCATGTGCACATTTGCCTGCGTAAATAAGGACATGGAATATTGTGGTGCCTTTGCCCTTGAGGCTGGCATAGCAAGAGTGGTCATCCCCTGAGCCAACAAGCTGCATATCAACATCTTTATGAGCCGGGGTGCCATAATATCTGTATTATTTGTTCTATGGGACTGAGGGGAGGTAGAGAGGGGTGTCCAGGTTCATGAGCCAGTGGCTATGGCAGGGTTGTGCTGCCTTCTGTTGCAGGATGATAGCAAGCTGGGCACACAGCTCAACCTAAGGTGACTGGGGCTGTTCTGCCTGGGCAGTTTGGTTCCCCCCACCCTCCTGCCTTGCTTCCCCACAGCTGGGGAGTCAGGCTGACCCACGGAGCCCTGTGGTGGAGCTGTGGTGGGATGGCACAGGGACGTGCGCAGCAGGCATCTTGGATGTCTGACTTAGTTCTGCCAAAGACATAGGAACTTGAATGGTGAAAAGAGGAAGAGGCGAAACTTGCATTTCTCTACACCTGCTGTGTGGGAGCTCTGGAACTTTCCAGAATACCCTGATTCTGTCAGTCTTTTCACCTAACACTCATAAATTCTGTGCCTGGTTCTTCAGCAGTGAGTGAATGCCAGTATCCCCCAGGAGCAAGTGTGCACTCATGTGAGAGTGACTGAGGCTTCAGCACCATCACTTCCCCAGACATTACGAAATGAGGACTACTGGCCAGTCCAGATCCTGCCTTCCCTGGAGGGGCCTTTGCAGACCCTGCTCCTCCACATCACTCTTTAAAGAAATAATTTTACTTTTTTATAGTAATCTTATTGGTCTTTAAGTCATGTTTCATCACTGTTTGAAACCCCATGGTGGGAATTGTTAATCTAGCAACAAGTCAAGATATAATTTATGTTCTTTTAAAAGCCAAGATCACTAGATTGAAATTCCCCAGATGCATTGTCTCCCTTCTCAATCCCACCCCGTGCAAATACTTCAGAATATAAAATTTAAGCTACGCTGATCTATTAGAAGAAAAATGTACAGATGGCATGGGAATGTTAGTTTCTGTGTTATCCTACATAGCTGCAAGTTAATGTATTTATTATTGTAATTACACAGAGCATCATGAAGCACACATTTTCAGAATAATCTGAGTGAACACATTGCATTTTAGGGCACATTAAAAGTGGCAGCTTACAAACTTTTAATTATGGCTTAAGTGAATGTTCCTTTCTGCTATAACTGTGTAAGTGGTCTCTCGCCCTGCAGAGTTTTTAAAGGCATGATTTTAGATGCACTAATCTGTGGTTGGTTGGATGGGTGGATGGATGTTCAGTACTGCAGTAATGTCTCTACTCTTCATACTGTTAGTGCTCCTTCTCCAGTTTGGGCAGCCTTCATCACCTCATTGATTGAACCCAGCAGCAGCTTCTAGGGGAAGATAATACTGAACAAGCAGGTAAAGGACATTGTTTTGAAAAGGCAGCCTGTCAGCTCAGGAGAGGACCACTCCTGCTATGTGGGCTTCAAAGGCAAAGGCACTGCCGTATTCCATGTGCTTGGACTTGGGGCTACTGATGCATGAAAGGCTGGACATGAGCCAGCATTGTGTGCTTGCAGCCCAGAAAGCCAATCATATCTTGGGCTGCATCAACAGAAGTGTGACCAGCAGGTCAAGGGAGATGATTCTTCTCCTCCTCTACTCTGTTCTCATGAGACCCCTCTTTCAGTGCTGTGTTAAGCTTTGGGGCTTCCAACACAAGAAGGACGTGGACCTTTTGAAGTTGGACCAGAGGAGGGCCGTGACATGCTCAGAGAGATGGAGCACCTCTGCTGTGGTGAGAGTCTGAGAGAGTTGGGGCTGTTCAGCCTGGAGAAGAGGAGGCTCCAGGAAGATGTTATTGCAGCCTTGCAATACTTAAAGTAGGCTTATGAGAAAGATAGAGACAAAGTTTTTAGCAGGTCCTGTGGTGATAGGACAAGAGGTAATGGTTTTAAACTAAAAGAGGGGAGATTGAGAATTTTTTTACATTAAGAGTGGTGAAACACTGGGACTGTTTGCCAAGAGACGTGATAGAAACCCCATCCCAGGAAACATTCAAGGCCAGGCTGGATGGGACTGTGAGCAATTTGATCCTGTGAGCAAATGGATGGGACTGTGAGCAGGTGGAAGGTGTCCCTGTTCATTGCAAGGGGGTTGGAAGTATATGATCTTTAAAGGTCACTTCTAGTCTAAATTATTCCATGATTCTATGGTTGTCTTAGAAAACTCACCAAGGCTTTTTACCAGGGCCTGTCATGACAGGACAAGTGGCAACGGTTTTAAACTGACAGATGGGAGATTTAGATTTGGCATAGGGAAGAAATTTTTCACAGTGAGAGTGGTTTGGCACTGGCACAGGTTGCCCAGAGAAGCTGTGGCTGCCCCATCCCTGGCAGTGTTCAAGGCCAGATCTCTCTGCAGGTACAAAGAAGTTGCCTCAGGAAGGGGTAGAGATGAGACAATTCTGTCCCTTTTTCTGGGTACAATGGAGGTATATTCAGTGTGTCTGCATTAGAGGAGATTATTGGGATAACCTGCACATAGAGCTCTTTGTGCTGCGCACTCCACACCCATAAGTAGTTGGCTGTCTAGTAACAAGGTGGTTTGTGTACCAAACAAGTTACAGCGAAAGCCTGAGGTTCAGTGGTGGTGCTTTTCTTTTGCTTTGTTTTGGTTTTTTTTTAAGTCCCTCTGGCTATGTAATATTCACTTTTTCTAACCAGGGCCATGTCCCTCCCTCCTCGCCTGTGTGTGAGTTGGTGCTCTCTTAAAGTTATTTCCAAGCTCAAGGTCAGTTTTAAACTAACATTTTGAGAGTATTCCTTCAGTTCAGAGCAAACTGGTTGGTGGGTGACTTTGCTCCCTTCTGTGCAAGCTTACTAATTGTGTTTACTTGAGCGTATCTGGAGTATTCTGTTGCTCCTTGCCTTTCACTGTGCTGAGCTGTGACCGGGAGCGCTGGTATGAATTACCCATGCAGAAAGCACGTACCAGCTCAGAGCTGTGACTTCTTGTGCTGAGAGAAAATGTGCAGTTACAGCCTCCTACCCCAAACAAGCCCTAGCCCTTCTGCCTGTGAGTTTAAAAGCTCAGCTCCCTTATGCTATAATTTGAAATAAATTTATATGGGTTTTTTGTTAGGCCTGAAGACAACACATGAGTTGCAGCTACAGTGGTCTGTGAAACACGATACACTAGAAATAAGGGGAAGAGCTCACCTCAGGAGTAACAAACTAGCTTGGAGGTGTAGAGTTTGTTTTGGTGTCCCACTTCAGGGAACAAGTCTGTCATGGCCTACATGACTTCTTACGTGAACTCTGTCTGAACTATGGCAAAGAACCTGATTAAGCCAAAAATGAATTTGAATGCACTCATGCTAAAGAAACCCCCGTTACATTAGAAAAGACAAACAGTAGGGAAAAAAAACCCACCAGACTTGTCAGTCCTGGAGGTTATTTCATGGGAGGGTGTTAATGAAGTCTGACTGACGTCTCTGACTTCCCTGTCTACAACTCTTCCTTATCAATCTGCTGCTGTAGGTATGGTTTGCTATTTCTTGTATTACCTTTCATTCCTGTTTCTACAGGCTTTTCTGAATCAAGTATTTCTGCTTGTGAAGTGTTAGGAGGTGGTGTCACTCACTCTTGAGTTGGGCTTTTTTGTTGCTTTTTTGTTGCTTTTTGAGATCTGTATGAAAGCTTAGTGCAAGCATCAGCTTTGGGGTTTTGACCAATTAGGGGATTTATTTTAATTTTTCTGAGAGGTTTGCTGAAGGAGTTGTGTCTCTCATGTTCCAACCTCATAAATTAACTCCCTGGCTGTGTTAGTAATAGTGTTGGACTCTCCAAGCCCTTAAAACTGAAAAAAAATCACAGTATTACTTCTCTTAGTTCTCTCATCAGACTATTTCAGAAAGAACTTACAAGAAGTAATCTTGATGGTCATGGCTGACTGGATGACAAAATGAATCCTTGGGGATGTATAAGAAAGGTGTGTAATTGGGCACTGTATGGATGCTGTGCTGTGTCTGGTTACAGATTGGAGAGCACGGGTCACTTCATGCCTGGTGGGAAAACCTCACTTAGGAATTCCTGTGATATAACCACTGGAAATATGTGACTGAGGACTTAATTTCTTAAGGACAGCTACAGGCTGGGCAGGGAACGGATTGAGAGTGGTTCTGCAGAGATGGACTAGGAGATATTGGCTAATAAGAAGCTCAACATGAGTTGGCAGTGTGTGCTTGCAGCCCAGAAAGCCAACCGTATCCTGGCTGCATCAAAAGGAACGTGACCAGCAGGTCGAAGGAGGTGATCCTGCCCCTCTACTCTGCTCTCGTGAGACCTCACCTGGAGTATTGTGTGC
>JBCJKH010065616.1:0-15170 GCA_039877255.1 Loriculus beryllinus | reverse complement strand
AGGGGTTGCCCCCCAGAAACGTGCCCTGTCCCTGAAAGCATGGGGGGACCCCCCCCCCCCCCCCCCGGACCCCATTACCTGGAAAAAAGCCTCCTCCGGGAACTCCCCCTCCTGGAATAGCACCAGGGACCCCTGCAAGAGAAGAGACCCTCATTAAAATCCCTCCAGGGATCCAAGTCTGCCTGGTGAGGTCGGGGGGAGCACCTCCTTGGATGGGGAGATGCTCCCTGCAGATGAGGTGGGAAGCAGAGCCCTGGGGCAGGCCCCTGCCTGTCCTTGTACACCTCAGTTTCCCCACCGTGACAGTGGTGACAGGGCTTGGAGGTACCCCAGCCAGGAGCCGGGGAGGGCATCTTGGTGGAGGTGGCAGCAGGTCCTGCATGGGAAGGAAGGACATGGGGCTGCTGTGAAGCAGTTCTGGTTGGTGTCCAGCTCTGCTGTCCTGTACCACAGGCAGTGCTGTCTCCATCACCTCCGGCTCCACATGGCTCTAGGGTACCTGTCCAGCCATGTCATGGTGAGGTGGGGTTGTCCCTGTTCAACCCTGCAGGCCATGCTGATCCCAGCCAAACCTGGCTGTGGCTGCCACATGCCAACGCTGCCTTGCTGCCAGTGGAAAAGCCAGCTCAGGCACAGTACTGAGGTGTTGGACCTGGGGGACAGTGGCACTGAAACCACCTGCACCCCTGCGCCCACCTCTGCGAAGCTGAGCTGAGCATTTAACAACCCGGATCCCATTGCTTTCCATGGTTTGGAGTCTGACAAAGGCCTATGTCCTGCACACCACCTGGCAGGAGGCCCATGGGTGGTCACCCTGCTCCATCAGGGCCATGGCTGGTGCCTGCAGGTGGGTTGGTGGCACAGGGAGGTTGCAGTGCAGAGGGATGCTCCACTTTTGGCTGGAGCATGTTTTTGGCACTGGGGCAGCTGCCATGGGGTTTGCAGTGGGATTTGCAGTGAGGTTGGCAGGAGGATCTGGGGGTTGCTGGAGGCAAGAGCAAGGCTGCCATGGCCAGCATTCCTGTGGCAAAGCTGCCCTCAGCTCTGGGCAGAGGGGATGGAGTTCAGGCTGGATGGCACTGTGGATCCTGCAGTGGCATGGCTGGGACCTGAGGACCTGCTGTCCTGCTCCAAGGCTGCAGTGGCCTCCCAAGCACCCCCAGGGGCTGGGTGCATGCACCACAAGCTGCACAGTGCCCAGGGACAGCACAGAGAGGTGTCAGGCAGAGCTGGCAGCCACTGTGAGAGGTACACTGTGCTGCACATCTCCATTTCAGATGAGATGCAAACTCTGGGGGTCGCCCCTCATAGCCCCCTGCTTCACCCCAACAGCTGCCTGCTGTGACACAGCAGGGATGAAGGTGTCCCCTGAACCATGCTCACATGTCCCCAGGGCCTGTAGGACAGACACCTCAGCCCAGCCACACAGAGAGAGCAGGCACTGGGATGTACCCACATGTGTGTCAGGACACACATGTGTGAAGAGCGGTGCCAGACTGTGCACACACAGGAGATGTCAGGACACAGGCACCAGCAGACATGCACCTACCAACCCACTGGGACACACAGAGAGGACCTGTGCCAAGTCCTGTCACACAGTGCTGTGTCCCCCCAAAACCACCCCCAGTGCCCTTCTGGGGCTGGGGAACAAATCTGGCCCTGGAGCAGCTCAAGTCGCTGGGAATGGTGGGGACATGCACTGGCCCATCGCTCCGGCCACTCGCACCTCTGGCATGGCACGGCACAGCCCAGCTGCCAGCCAGGGGTTTATGGAGCAGCTCCTTTCCCAGCGCACTCCCCTACCCACCCTTCCTAACTCCCCCCCCCTCCCCCCCCCAAGCTTGGAAAAATTAATCTCAACTTCTTGCCTGTTTCTAAACAGACTCCAAGCATCCACACATTGCCTGGCCTCCTCCCACCCCCCCTGCCCTGCTGGAAGAGAGAGCCAATGGGAGACAGCTGAGATTGATCTGGGTACCCCATGCCTGGGGCTAGTGACCATCCCCCACCGAGCAGGGGGTCCCTGCACTGCTCAGCCCCACAGTGATCCCCAGCCTCAGACCCCATGGCCAAGGCAAGGTCCCTGGCGCTGGGTGATTCTAAGCACCCGGGGACCTGGGCTGAGCTCTCCTACCCCTGGGGAAGCTGGGACAAGGCTGGATGGCTCAAAGCCTTCCTGGGGTGCTTGGAGACCCCTGCCCACAGCCATGCTGCTATTCACCACCCTTTAGCATTGTTACCCTCCTAAGGACCCTGAAAGGGAGGTCCTGCTTCCCCCTAGACACCATATCATGGCCAAGGCACTGTGCTCACAGCAGGTCTGCACCTCCTGGAGGATTACAAGGGATGTGCCAGTTTGTCAACCCTCTCCATGCCCACATCAGTAGGTGGAGGATGTCAGCAAGTCCTGTCAGGAGCCTGGATGGCTGGAGGCAGCAGAATAGCAGAAATGGGAATGCCATGAGACTTTGGGGAGCCAAGGCTTTCACTCAGGAGCATTGCAGGAGGCTGCTCCCCCCTGGCTGCTCTCTCTGACCACTCGTGCCAAACACAGCCAGCTCTGCACTTCTCTTGAAGCTCTTTTCTGAACTGTGTTGATGCTGGCAGAGCTGGGCTCATCCCAGTGGGCAGGCAGTGCCCATAACCCAGCCTGGGGTCTGCAACCCGGCATAGCATGCCCCTCTTTGTCCTCCCCATCCTGCATTGCTCTGGCACATTGGGAAGAGCAAACTGAGTCATCAGCCCCTCAGTATAGGAGGAGCTCTGTGCTGCCTCTGCCCCTGGTCCCAGCCTGCTGGGACTCCAGGAAGGGGGGTTTCTCCTGTCTCACAGTTTGTCTCTGAGCTGAGGCTGGTTCTAAGGCTGCAGAGCACTGGGCTGGCCCCCAGCACCCACCCCACAGATATGTTCTCAAGCCAGTATCATCTGTACCATTTCTGCCTGCACCACTGATTGCAGCTTTCTTTACAAGCCAGAAGTACAAATGTTTATTCTACAGCTTTCATGACCAAGACCAGCCTGGAGCATCCACCACAGGACAAGAGCTCACACCCTCACTGTGCAGCCAAACCTCGTACCTCGCCACCCTCCCTGTGCCTGCGGGCTCCTCGGGCAGGCTCAGCACATAACCTCCACTGATATTTCATAGAATCTCCATAGCATTTCCCCTCTTCCCTCACACCACTGCTTGCTTTTTCTTGGGAAAATGGCTTTTGGAACTATGCAGTGTCCAAGTAACATTGAAGCTGCACTACATCCTGGCCCCAGCTCGCTGGTAGCAGCTCGGGAAGAGCAGGGAGGCTGCTGCCAACAGCCTAGCTCCTCTGCAGCCCCTTAAGACTCCAACTTTCATCTCAGAGTGCTGACAGACAAGCTGCACCCTGCAAGTTGTTTGCAGAGGGAGTAGCCCCAGCAGGATGGTGCCTCAGAGAGGCGCCTGGCTGGTAGGGGGAAATACCACCCCCATCCCACAACTAGCCCCGGGGCACCCTGGAGACTTTGGGTGTCTTTGGGTGTCCCCATGGTACCCAGGCTGGGATGCCAGTACTCTGCACCTACCCAAACATCCCCCTTGCAATCCCAGAGAACTGCAGGGCTGAGAGTCCTCCTGGTTCCTTCTGCCCTGGACTCCGTCATGGGAAGCGATAAGGGGTGGGTGGATGGATGGATGGATGGATGGATGGATGGATGGATGGATGGATGGAAGCACTGTGGGACAGATACCCCGCTCCAAATGCTGGGACACGCTGCACTTGGCAGCTTTAGGGAAACACACAGCAGGTTCCCCATTGGAATGTATGGGTGCCCATACACCTCCCCACAGTGCCCAGTACAACTCTGCTGTCAGCGTGCAGAGCAGCAGGGGATGATTCTGACCTGCTGCTGGGAGTTTCCCAAGTACCACCATCTGCTGCAAGCCTGGGGCTCAGCTCCTCAGCACCGCTTTGTGTGTAAACAGGGCTCCCCCTTTTCCCTTTGACCCTGGGATGTCTCAAGTGTCCCTGTCCTGCCAGGCTGGTTTGAAGCCACACTGGCAGTGGGTGCTGGAGGATGCTGCTGGTTGGTAGCCCCCACACCATGCCACTGGCTGTGCCTCTCTCCCAGCACAGTCCACAAGGGCTGGCAGGGGAAAGGATGTGGCTGAACCTGCCTGGTGCCACACAGCACACCAGGCTGCAGAGACACTGCTCATTGCTCTATGGGGAAGCGTCCTCCTGTGTCCCCGTCAGCACTGGGCCATGGCTATCTCCTCTATGAGCTACTTCCCAAATCAGCAGACACCTCTGGAGCTTGAGCCAGAGTCAACAGTCACAAACTGCTCAGAAACTGCTGCAGGATCTCACCAGGGGACCAATGTCCTCCAGAGACAGTCCCAGTCGGCCACTGTGTGAGACCTGGGGCAGAATGCCACTGTAGCAGCAAGCAGCATGGAGCATCACTGCTGGTGTTGGAGAGTGCCCACTACTGAGCTGCATCCCATCAAGCACCTTGACCCTGAGCAGCAGTTACCCAGGATCAGGCACTGACAGTGGCTCAGCTTTACAGGTGCTGTATGGCATACCAGCCGGAGTCCACCACCAAACCAAGGCAGAGCAAGGAGCTGCAGGGCTCTGGCAGATGGAGCTGCTGCCTGCAGACCCTGAAGTGCTCTGCCTGTGGCGAGGAGTGGCCCAGGCTGCAGCTGCCCAGTGCCATACACAGCCCTGGCACTGCCCTCCCCTGACCACTGGGTCCTGCCTTATCTTCAGTCCTCTCTGGTCAAGAAGCCTCATGCAACAGCTTTGGCACCGACACCATCACTGATGGTGGCTCTGCCCATCACATAGTCTCCACAGTGCGACACAGGAGAGGTCTCCAGAGGGGGCTGTCGAATACCTAACCATGCTGTCCCCACCTCGCAGCCCTTGGCCCAGTCTGGCCATCGCAGCGGGCTGAAACTCAGTGCTCAGAGCTATTCACTGTGCATGTCATGGCCTGACCACGAGACACAAGTGTCCGTCCGTCCAGCCACGATCTGCTGTGCTGGCAGCTCCGGCTGCATCCCACAGCGTCGTGGGATGCGCAGTCCAACCGGGCTTTGCCTCTCTCTGCACCAGCAGCGTGTTTGCTGCACGTGCATGCACATGTGCTGGGGTTTTGCACAGCCCCTGTTCAACCAAGGCACCAGCCAGCGAGCCATGACTTGTGCAATGCACGGGTGGATGCAGCCAACGCTGGTGATGCAGTGCAAGGGGACACCCCAGGCACTCAGAGCCCAGGTTCAGGCAGGATGAGCCCTCTGCAGCTGCACCAGCCCAGCCGGCTGTGCAGTAGCCGCACACTGCACAGCAGCTCGCACGCATCAGCTGCGGGATGCAACACGCTGACCCCCCCTGTCCCTCCAGCTCACATCGACATCACACCGGGTGGGTAACTGGTGCCAGCTCCCCTGGGC
This sequence comes from Loriculus beryllinus, assembly GCA_039877255.1. Taxonomy (NCBI): domain Eukaryota; kingdom Metazoa; phylum Chordata; class Aves; order Psittaciformes; family Psittacidae; genus Loriculus; species Loriculus beryllinus. The sequence goes on along the minus strand of JBCJKH010065616.1, from coordinate 9,736 downwards.
CCCTCGCACTTGTAAGCCTCATGGGCGCTTAGAGGACATCCTTGGCCGTCCTGCTCTGTGCCCTGCCTGGGGGTCACTGAGCCTCATGGGTCTCTGAGTTCCTTGCATCCCCGAGCCTCTCGTGTCCCCACGGTCTCTCGCTAGGACATAGCACCTCGCAGCCTTCTCCCAACAAGTGATTTGCACAGTGATGCCGTTCCTGGGCTGCCTTGCCACCATTCCTGGGGACATTCTGTCCCACCCGGGTGGGTTGGGGGGCAGAAAGTCCTCCAGGGCAGGGCAGGGGGCACTTGTCCCTGCTTGGAGACACGCACCCGGGGCAGGTGAGGACTGCCTGGAGGGGGCTGTAGGAGGCAGCAGCCGAGGAGGATCCGTGCAGAGGGAGCATAAAGCGGGAGCCGGGGAAAGGGGAAGGAGCCTTTTCTTTCCTTACCTCCTTGCTGAGAAGCCGGGAGGATGGAGAAGAGGAGGAGGACTCCGGGAAGGAGGGGTGCAGCTGCCTGCCTTGCCATCTCTTGAAGCAATGCCCCCGTGCTCCCGCAGGCTGTGTGTTTTATCCCAGAGCTGCTTAATTGTTGCTTCCAAGGATGCGAGGGGAAGGGGAGGGGGGGGTGTGTGTAAGGAGGGAGGGGAAAAGGAGAGGGAGAAGGGGGGAGAGAGGCACAGGACAATACGTCATGAGGAAAGGGCAAACACACACCAGCTTCTCCAGCCGATTGGACTGGCGGAGGTTTTTTTTCCTTTTTTCCTTTTTTTTTTTTTTTTCCCTAGTTTAATTCCTCTTTCTCCAATCTGAGCTCGCCTCTGCCAAAAAAGCTGGAATGGGGGGAGCTGCCAAGGCAGCCTGCGGGGGGCGGGGCCGGGGAGCGGGAACGGAGAGCTGCGTCCACCCCGACGGGACACCCCGTCCCCGGTGGTACCGGGACGTAGTGCTCAGGATGTGTCCCGCAACCGGGGCTCGCATCCCGGGTGGCACCGGGCGGAAGGGGGTGAAGGAATGGGGGTGTCCGGAGTGCAGGCGGGTGCCGAGGGGGAGCCGCTCCACCCGCGGAGAGCGGGAGAAGCAGCGCTGCCGGTGCCGGTGCCGGTGCCGGTGCCGGTGCCCGGGGCACCACCGCCGGCGGCAGTTAGGTGGCGGGAGCGGAGTGCACGGTGCTAGAACCGGCCGGGCATCTGCGGCGGGGGCCTGGGAGCGTGAGCCCGCGTCCCGGCCCCGGCCCTGGGGTGTCCTGGGGCCGCGCAGCGCTCATCCACCGCGTCCCAGGGCCACGTCCAGAGCCAGGGGAGTTTCCTGCAGCCGAGCTGGGCTGTGCCGCGCTTTCCAGCCCCAGTTCATTTGAGGCCGCAGGGGCTGCAGCCCCCTGACAGCTTTGAGTGCAGAACCAGATGCTGGTGTGAGCTTAGGCTCCGTGCGTCCCCACAGGCCGCCTCGTCCCCCCTCCCACCGAGTGTCTCTGGACAAGTGTGGGTGAGCTGGTGGAGCAGGCAGCGTGTTAAACGGGGGAGGAAGGGGGGTGCGGAGTGGGGTGTGTGAAAAGGAGAAGCAAGAACAAAAATACCCTTCTCACTGCAGCACTGGCCGTGCTCCGGCACTGCAGCCCATAACTTCAGGTCTGACATGGGGGGTTCCACTCTGTCGGGCACCAAGTCACTGCTCATCCCAGTGCTCTATTCCTGTGAGCCCCGGTCCACTGCCCAAGGAATGAGATCCCATGCAAGGACATGCACTGTCTGAACCCCCTTTCCGTGAGCAGCTCCCCCCATGCTCCTTCCGTAGCTACAGAAATTGGCAGCCGATTATCCACAAATCCACCCAGTCAGCTTCTCTCTGCCTGTGAAAAATGCGAAGTCCCAAACCTGAATGCCCACCTAAAGAAGTATGAGCTAAATCCATGCTCAGGACAGTTCTTTTGAAGCCTGGCTATCTGGCTTATCTCTGCTCCTACTTTATTTTAGGGAAGGTGTCAATGGCTACAGAACAGGAAATCTGGGAGGTGGAAATTACAGACAGTTTTGCCCTCTGCACCCAACTCTGGGACACATCAAAGAGATGGAGGGGGCACTGAGCTCCTCAGTAGACTTTTTGCATGGATGCTGATTTTCTGTTCACCAGCATCCTTGCAAAAGGCTGAGGGCTGTGGGACACAGAGTGTGTGGAGAGGGGGTGAGCATCTTCAGGGCACAGCAGCCAAGCTGGCCCATCTGCCCAGCCGGCAGTGCTGAATGATGTAATGCCTGAGTAAAACCACACACGGTCATTAAACACGAGCTCTGTGCTTGAGAGGAGTGACGTGGGAGCAGGCAGATGAAGGATCCAGCAGCTTTGCAGCAGTTCCAGCAGCCTCAGGGCCATGCTGTGGCCCGTGGGATGCAGACCCCCAGTCAGGTCTGGCTGAGTGTCCATGAGATGCATCATCAATGTGTGTGTCTGCAAAACATGCAGAGGGCAGGGCTGGGAAAATGGCCTTGCTGGGAATCATAATGGGCAGCTGAATGTCTCTAGCAGCTTCTGCCCCTTGCCAGAGAAATGGCTCTGACTTTTGAAAGCATGTTTTGTACCTAGAAAGAATGTATGTGAGGCAAGATCTCCCCACCCCTGGCACTTGCGACAGCGAATGGGATCCAAGCCCTTTGTGATTTGGCCAGGGCAGAGCCAAGCTCTTCATGAGCTGCCCATGGGAAAGGGCTGGAAGCGTTCCCTGAAGTTTGCAAAGTGTTGGGGAAAAGCTGTGCTATTTGGCCAGCGCTGGGAAGGCACAGATCTGGGTAAGGCCTGACAAGAAAGGGAGAAGGTGGAAAATGGGGGCCTTACATGTTTGCTGTGCAGCTCAATACCGAGGTGAGGAAACCCACCACGAGGGGAGCACCAAGGACTACATCCAGCACCAGTGCAGAGGGTGAAGGGCCTGAGGGCTTTCCTGGAGGCTGTGGCAGTTCCATGGAGGAGGGTCCCAGCAGCCAATCCCCAGCACGGCTCTTGTTGTGGTGACTGGCAGGTGCAGGTCGCACACAGTTCCCTTCAATGCTGACATAGCTGCTGGGGGAGATGCCAAATGTGTACCCCCTGTGCCACACACACACGGAGCTGTTCCACGGGTATCACTCACACACGAAACACACAAGTAAACACTCTTTTGCTATAGCTACATGTCCCAGGCTGGGACCCCAACCCTGCCCCATGCACTGTTGACAGCGTTGTCATAGGAGACCGATGCTAACGGGGTGTGATGGGGCTTTACGGCGCCTGTGCGGCATGGGCTCAGCAGAAAGGTATGTGTGAGGGGCAGGGAGAGCACGGACTTGTCATGGTCTCGGGGAAGCTGAGGCTGCTCTGGGGGGGGGGTTGCAGCCAGACTGACTGGGCAGCATGTGAGCTAAACTCCTCATGTCACCTGCTGTGCAAGTGCCTCATGTTTGGCTACCGTGAGTCTTCCAGATAGGCTCACAGTCTTCATTTAAAGCACCAAGGGACAGGGAAACTGCTCCTTCCCATGGTTGAGCATCCTTACATTTTCCTGCCTTGGTTCACCAGCGGTTCACTGTTAACTGACACATTATCACCCTGTAGATGCTGCAAAAAAAGGCACTGAAGAGGTTGTCTGAAATAGAGACCACTGTAGGTCTGCCTGCCACAGCATCCCAGATAAACACCTTCCAGGGCATGGGGTGGGGGAGAGGTAGGTTATGAGGCACAGATGGGGCTCATAGTACCTGGGAATCAAATCAAGTCCCTTCTCAGTCTTACTTTTTTGCAAGCAAAACCTTCAGGCTTGTCAAGTCCTGCATTCAGAGGCTTTTTCATCAGCTCTCAGTTGTTTCCATGGCTCCCTGCTGAGCCAGCTCTGATATTTGCAGCCAGGTCCAAGCAGTGGGTAGCAGCGAGGTGACCAGCCAATACCCCAGCAGTGGCAGCGGGTGTAGCTCTGGTGTTTTCTTGCCAAAACTCTGGACAGTCCCTTGGACAGCTCAACAGGAGGGTAACAGTGGGAGTCCAGGCTGGAGCATGTGCTTGGGCTGGTGCACAGTTGGAGCTCTGGAGCAGGGGAGCATCAACCCTCTGCTCATACAACCACACAAGAGTCACAGCTTTGGTGTTGGGACAGGACGGATGGGTGGCTGCTGAAACATTGAAAGGGATTTTGAGGACTGCTGGGTCCTCTGTGCATGGTTGACAGAGGGGGTCTCTATCTGCGCATCCCATTGCTCCAGCCATGCACATTTCCTTGGAGAAACATCAAACTGCCCTGCTTGCAGTCCGTGCCACAGCTCCACAGGACATCCCTCTGGCAGCCAAGGCAGCCATTCTGTCCCTGGCATGAGGCTGGAAGCCACCACAGAAACCAGACTCAGCATCATGGTCAGGATCTTCTCAGCTGTCTCTGTACACTTGGTGCTGGGATGTTTCTCGAAGCAGAAGGGGGGTTGGCAGCATTGCAGGGACTCTTTAGAGACCACAGGGGCTTAGGCAGCCTCTCCTGGCCAGCCGCAGAGCACTGTCAGGTCCCATTGTATGTGTGTCTGTTGGGTTTGATTGTGACCCCAGCTGTACCCCATCCCAATCTTAACTTTCCATCAGCTCTTCCTTCTCTGGCAGTCCCTTCTCCTGGTTGTTCCGGGAAGAGGTTTTGCCAACACAAGGATGCTGCTCAGTGAGACCAGTACTGGAGCTGCAGCCACATGCGGTGGTGGAATGCTCTTCCTTGGCATGACTGATGAAACAGTGTCATTGTTCCATGGCCACAGAGGGATCTCAAGATCTCTTGGGAATATTTGTCACTGGAGTCCCTTCAGGGAGAGAAGGGGTGACACCATCCCCAGCCTCTAGTTTATAGACACCCAATGCAGTTTTCTGTTCTCTGCCGTGCACGAGACAGGTGATGTTTGTGATGGCGTCTTCTCTGCAGGCTTTGCATTTCTTTCTCGTCCTCTTCTCTTCCCTTCCTCTGAAGAAAATCAGCTCTCCTTATGCTGAGGATACATGGATGTGCAGCATCTGTGAGGCTTGGATTGCATCTTTGGCACAGCCCTGGGACAGCAATGGTGGATCTCCATCCTTGGACATGTTCAGAACATGTCTGGACAAGGCCCTGAGCAGCCTGACCCAGCTTTGGTGTGCTAACTTGCTCAGGGCCTGGTCTGAACACCTACAGACATCCCTCCCAACCTAAATCCTTTCATAATTTATATCAAATTCTCTTTGGTATTTATGTAGTTCTGGGAAGCCTTCAGTGATGTATCATTGAACCATTATAGCCTGATGCTGGCCAAGGAGGGATTTAGTGGTCCTGGCTGCATACATCTCATTCATGTTGCTCTTCTCAAGTACAGCTGCTCATCTGCTGCCCATAGGTAACTCCAGGCTGTGCTGTAGTCCCACTCCCACCTTGGGTGTGAAACCTGTCCTCTGCCTGCATCCATCCGTCCATCCCCACTGCCTTCGACCTTCAGTCACATCATTCAAGAGTCTGGTTTTGTTCTCCAGACTGCTTGCGAATGTTCCAAGTGTTGATTAAAAGGTACCGTCACTGCAAAACGTGCTGTGCCTGGGTGGACATAGCTTTCAGCAACTGAAACTCAGTGTTTACGGGAATGCACCACGGTTGTTTTCGGTCAGGACTGATTCCCTGCCAGATGTCAGCTCTGACCCCCAGCAGTTTCAGCAGTAGAGCTGCTTAAAAATTGGAAGATTGTTTTGTATTCTTCAAAGAAAAAAAAAGAGGGACTATGTTTATTATGGAGATACTGCTTTTCACTGCCTGTGTACTCTGAAATGGCCAAAGAGTGTTCAGAGACTTTCAAATCGCCTTTGTGCAAAGAATGAGTTTGGAAAATATCAACCCAGAGAGGGGAAAACTGAAGCAAGCTGTGGGCAACTGAGCACAGAGATGTAACTGGTAACACTCAGCCAGAACATGAACTTTACACACTGCCTGTGCTCCACTTTGTGTCTGTAGCACAGAGGGGCCCTGAGGATAAGGCGGTGGAGCTCTATTATCTCGCAGCCAGATACTTATGGTGTTGAGGGGAAACATAGCAGGCAGGGCTGGGCTGTATCTCTCCCCTCCCAATGCATCCTGCAAATGCCAGTCCATGACTCCCAGAGCCCTGATAATCCTGAGCATGAGTCAGAGCCCAAAAATCAAGAGCAGAGCTTCAAATTAGGAATTATTAAAAAAAAAAAAAAAACCCAACCCACATACTGGGTATAGTTTCTTGTGTTCTGCTTTTTAAACCATGAGGTTTACCCCTCCAGCTTCTCCATGCATCCAGAAGGGCTTAGCATTTTCCTTTTAGCAAAGTGAAATCTGAGTATCCCCCAGGCTCATATTTCTGGGAGGTGGGGATTAAAACACCTGCGAGGTGAGTGATGCATTTGCTGACAGAGTCAGCGCCCGGGGATGTCCTTTCCCAGAATGTCCCCTTGAAGGGAACTGCACCTCCCCACAGAGGCTGGATGACACCGGCCTGTCCTGCTTTGACGTGACCTGGTCACTGGGTCAGACAAGCTCAGCCATGGAGTGACCTTGAGATAAGTTCTCCATGCCAAAACACTTGGCAAAGGGGGAGATTTGGTTCAGCAGTATTCTCCAGCCTTCTTGTCTGACTCCCAAAGAGGCTATATGTGTGTGATTAAAAGCTCTGCAATCCTGAGATTGGGCATTTCATGATCTCCTTGCTGGGAAATTACAGAGATCCTCCATAAATCTAAAAGTGTGCTTTCCAGCAGGGCTGTGTCTGGCTCTGTATGTGCAGGCTGGTGACTCGGTCCCTTTGCCACCCTCCCTGGGCTGCTCAAGAGTCTGTGGCTCCCCCATGGAGAGTTTCCCATCATTTTTCCCTTTGGAAAGCTCCTGCTGCTGTGCAGGGTGGTCACCCACAGCTGGCCCAGCTCTGCCTGGGCAACTGGAAATGTGTCTGGGGTTTGATGGCTCTATCAAAATAACACGCTGGGGAACCTGGAGAAGTGATGAAGGAGGCCATGGGTCTATGGGACAGTCATGTGGTGGGGTCCCACAATGATGTAGCTGTGGGAGCAAGAGGAGAGGACAGAGGGGACCAATGGGTGGGCTGAGAAGGTGTATGAGGGGAACCTGGGGCCAAAATTAGGGGAAAGATGGAGAGCACTATGGAAGGATGAGAAGAGGGATGTGTGGTCCAGTGTCGCAGAGCAGTGGACAAGGAGGAGATAGGGGTCTGGCCCAAGACAATGAGTGAAGGGTGAAGAGGAGAGGTCAAACACCATGCAGGATGAAAAGGTCCAGCTTTGTGGGGAGCAAGAAGGGCGGAGACCTTGCCATAAGGAGGCAATGTGCCAGAGACAGCAGTAGGGTCAGGGTTTGGTCAAGGGCTGGTGACACCAAGGCAGAGGTGATGGTAGGAAGGGAGCCCAGAAGTTCCTCCAAGAGCTGAGCTGGGGTTAAAGATATCAGGGATGGGAGGTGCAACAGGGCAGAGGAGGTGCTGCTCCCTGCTGGGACCAGGGGCATGCTTCAATCCAGTACCAGCCAGGACTTCCTCACACCTCCTGGGAAGGTGTGAGGACTTCTCACCTATGGCTTCTCCAGAGCTACATCCCTGTAAGACTCTTCTAGAGCATTCCTGGCCATTCTCTGGCCCATTCGATGCTGTTCTTTAGTCTTTTTGAGCAGCAGCAGCAGTAACCAGATCCTCCTGCAGAAAGGCTCTGCCCAGCTGAGCCGTTCTCCTTTGCTGTGCAATGGTTCCACTCTTCTCCAGCCAGTGACCATGCTGGAAACATTCCTTCCCAAAGGTCCCCAACCCATGATTCCCTCTGAGAGTTAGGATGGGAAGGGGGAGCCCAGCCAGTTTACCATCAACCTGCAGACCCCCATGTCTTCATACCACCACTGATGCCTGGCACACCTGGCAGGGATCACATTGAGATGCTGCCCCTGAATCTCTCCCAAGGGTGTATGAAAGGTAATCTAGAGCTTCCCCCTGCTACCTTCTCCTGGAGATGGTGGTGAGAAACACTGCTAGACCCCTGTTTTGGAGTGATGGGCAGCTTGGGCAGCACGCATTGCATTTTTGGGGCTGTTTGAATGAATTGCTTCTCTCTTTCCAACAAGCCCCAGTATAGGTCTCGGCTTCCCAGGGGAAGCCATGATTTGTCTGACTGTTGGGGTTTGGCTCCCCTCCTGAAAGCCCTGCGAGCTGCTGCCCAGACCTGGCAGGTCTCAACATCCTTTGGTTCCCATCGGCCTGTCTGGGCTGCGGAGTCAGCCCCAGAGCGCAGCCCCCCGGGGGGATCAGCAGATCGCTGCAGTCTGGCAGCGAGCTCCAGCACAAGCGGAGCGCTGGCCCTCCACCAACGCACGCTGTTTCCTCCCGGCAGGCTGGCCAAAAGGAGTCAGATGAGGACATGAGAGGAGCCGGCAGCACAGGCAGTGCAGAGGAAGAGGAGTAACGGAGGGCACTGGGCTAGCTTCGGCAGCTGGACGATGCCAGTGATAACCGTCACCAAACATGAGTGGGAACTGATGCCAGTAGGTCCTGGTGCTGGCCACGTGGCTCATCTCCTCCTCCAGATTTTGGGATCTCTGGCTCAGCGTCCATCAGCAGCCCCTGGGGTTTGGGGCTTTACTCTAGGGCCAAAATTTCCTCACTTTCAGCTACAAACAACCCGTTAGCTCCCAACTCTCCCTCTGCTCAGGGTCACAACCATCACTAAATTTTCCTCCCAGCCTCAAAGTTTCACCTGTCACTTCAAGCGTTGGTGTCTCCATTCCTCAAGTCTTTTACTTCCACTGAGCCAAGAGAGGCTTCACTGTCTTCATCTCTTTTATTCCCAGGAGCAGAGTCTGAACAGAGACAATTCTTCCTGCCATGTGCTCCTGGGAGCTGATTGATACACTCGCTCCCCATGGCACCACTGCCCAGGCATCAGTGCCAAAAATAGAGGCCATTTGCCTCAGGGATGTGCATTGTTAAAGCTCTTGAATGGCTTTTAAGATTACTTCTGCTCTGCCACCCAGATCCCATTCCTCATAGTAATGCTCTAGCTTAACTTGGCCAATTAAGACATCATTTGTAACCAGCACTTGGATAACACTTCAACTTAATTAATGTCCCTGCCATGGTAGGGGGTTGGAACTGGGTGATCTGAAGGTCCTTTCCAACCCTAACCATTCTATGGTTCTACTGCAGAACACTGGCTCGGGCCAGATGAGCTGCTCACTGAAGAGGTTTCAAAGAGAACATTGACAAATCTTTCACAACTTCAATGCAAAATTTGGAGCATTTTTTCACTCTAGCATGGGACTGGGTTATATTTCATGGCTGAACACACAAAGCAAACCCAGACATCATGTTTCAGACTGAAATAGGCATTTCGCTTTGAATCCAAATTCATTAGGGTTTTAGTTTTGATTTCAGGAATAGAAAGCACAGAAGTACTGTCTTTAGGTAAAACAGATTAACATCAGGCTTTTAGCTGTCTTGGAAACGCCAAAGGCATTTTCCAGTCCCAGAGGTGCCCCAGTGCCTGGTATAGGGAGCCCCAGCTTGAGCAGGTGAATTCTGCAGTGGGTTCAGGAAGGTGCCCACCAGCGCCACACCTGCTGATGTTATGATGGCCACCAGAGCAGATGCCACAGGGCCAAGGTCACGCCACTGCTGTCGCGTGTTAACAAGATCATGCAAATCCAAAAGAGCATCCAAATGCAAAAGGAAAGAGCAGAGTCCCAGCAAAACGAGACAAAGGAAGAAACATCCA
>JBCJKH010065615.1:10880-27199 GCA_039877255.1 Loriculus beryllinus | reverse complement strand
GGCTGTGAAGATCAACTCCAGAAACTGAAGAATCAGAAGGAGAAGGGGCTGCTCTATGGCATTCCCATCAGCATCAAGGAGCACATTGACTGCAAGGTACATCTCTAATTCCCGTGCCTCTTGGCCTAGGGGTGGGAACAGGCCAGGATGTCTCATCCTCATCAAGACTGGCTAAGAGTTCCCTCAGACAAGAATGTTCTGGATCAAATATCATGGGACCAGCAAACCTGCCTTTCTTCTGATGGAAGCTTTGTTTTATGCAGAAATTTCTCACTTGTTCTGATCTGGTTTTCCCTGGGCTACTCAAATGCTGTTCTGCTCGTGAGAAAAGTTAGGTGGGAACTTTGACACGGGAGGCATCAGGGCTTGTGTCTGTTATTGTCACAGATCCGAACAGCAACTTTCCGTACTTAAAGAGCTTTGCTTCCCATCCCCAAGGGCCACATCTCCTCTGGAGGGATGATGAAGTTTCTGGGCCAAGTAAAGGAAGAAGACAGCGTCATTGTCCAGGTTCTAAAGTACCAGGGGGCAATCCCCTTCGTCAGAACCAACATCCCACAGACGATGATAAAGTAATTGCATGTTTGCCTTCATGAAAACACTATGATAGGTGACCCCTGCTATCTCAGAGGGTGGGCCCATGTGCACAGGCTCCTAACCCTGTCCAAGCTGATCATGTGTGTTGAGTTCATTTCAATCTCAAATTATTTCCCTTGCATTTGATATCTCTTTTTTTCTTAAACTCAGCTGTCTCAATAGATCTTCTGCATGCTGGTGCTACCTGCTGGGCTTAATTCCACACTCATCCCTCCACAGATGCTCTGTGACCTGTATTTATGGTTTGCAGAGACAGAATTACTCACTGACCTGCTCCTCATCTTCTTCTCCCCAGTTATGACTGCAGCAACCTCATCTTTGGCCAGACACTGAACCCTCTCAACCACCAGAAGAGCCCCGGGGGCTCCTCAGGAGGGGAGGGAGCTCTGATTGCAGGGGGAGGCTCCATCCTGGGCATTGGGTCAGATGTAGCTGGTAGCATCCACCTGCCATCCAGCTTCTGTGGTCTGTGTGGGCTCAAACCTACAGGCAACAGGATCAGGTACATCCCAACACTTCCCAAATGGGAAGTCTGCACCTCAGCATGGTGGCCTGCTTTACATTAAGATGCTAATCTGCTTCTCCCATTATGTTCCTAGCAAATTGGGTATTGTTTCTCCTATCATAGGAATGGAATCAGGTAAGTCCCTGCAGATGACATCTTACTACCACCAAACCTTCGCTTTTTACATCTCCCGTTACCGCTGAAATGCCAGCAGATGTGCTTGCTCAATTATGTGTCTCATGGCCAGTCACTCAGTGCCCACTTCTTGCACATTACGCTGATTCCCATTTCTCTTCCCTATTACACTGGTTCCTATTCCTCTTCCCCAGCCTGACCTAAACTCTTCCATGCTGAACCTGTACCAATAACTATGAGGCAGCACCAGCTCATCTTCCTGCAGTGATCGGACCCTTTTGCTTGCAGTGGCACCAGCACTGGGGCCGATGGCGAGAGATGTGTACAGCCTGGCCCTGTGCATGAAGGCACTGCTCTGTGAGGAGATGTTCCGGCTGGACCCCACTGTGCCCCCTGTCCCCTTCAATGAGGAGGTAAGGCCCAGAGGCAATCCCATGTCTCTATTTTCCCAACAACAGAAGTAAGATCTTGGGAGATTCCTATCTGTTTTCGTGTTCCAAGACAGTGAAGGACCCAGGGAAGCAAATGTCCTTTTGAGCAGAGGACACACAGCAAGAGCAACCACAGGAAGCAGCCACATAGCAGGGTTGGCTTGTAGTGATGAGACCTGCCACATACTGACCCCTTCCCATCCCAGCAATGTCCAAAACAGGCTTGTTGGCTTCATCCTGGACCAGTCCCTAGGGGAGCTGATTTCTACTGATGAGAGAAATTCACCTCTCACACCTTTAGTTAGAGAGCATGATTGAAGTCACTGATCTTTGCCGTTAGCTCTCTGCTTCTACCATCTGATCATGTCTTTCTGGCTCAGGTCCCAGGATTCTGGGACCTTTTAGTTGTCCCTGACACTCAGACAATACAGACCAGTCTCTTACCCTAGAGGACCAGGCCCTTGACCTCTGTCCATGCCAGGCATCCCTGGTCTGTACAGGTGCTATCATACCTGCTGTCTCGAAGCTGGGACATGTTCCCAAGGCAGGAGGTGGTGTCAGAAAAGCCATACCAGGGACCACTGCTACTGGACAGTACTGCTTTCCACCAGCCCTACTGCTCCCATCATTCCTTCAGCTCGGGACACCTCAGCTGCTGCTTCCATAACCCCTGGGAATGGTCCAGTCTCGTATGTCTCATGGGTGCAAGCGATGGCTTTTCTTCTCACAGGTTTATACCAGTTCAAAGCCACTTCGGATCGGATACTATGAAGGAGATGGCTACTTCCAGCCCTCACCCAGCATGAAACGAGCTATCCAGGAGACAAGAAAGCTCCTTCAGGATGCAGGGCATACGGTGGGTTTTCATGCCTGTGGTTGCCTGGAGCTGTCGTCCTGCTCCTCATAAAGTTAGGACAAGTCACTTCTCAATTCTGCTTCTGCTGCCCATAAATTGGGGACCATCCCTTTCTGCTGCAAGGATCATGAAGAAGAAGGCAAATGCAACAGCTTGCTTCCCAAACCAAAGCGATCTTGCTTATATTCCTTGCCTAGCAGACAAGAGAATCACCTTCCTATATCTAAGTCATTCCTTTTCTAAAGCACTGCTTTTTTTTCATTGTATTTAGTATTCCCATAAATATCAAATTCACAGCAGTTTCCACGATCCCACAGCCATTAAATGCAGTTTACAGATGTCTTGGTGGGTAAGTGGGAAGGGGGCTGGAGCAGTTGACCCTCCAGGGACCTCCTCTATCCTAAATTACCCTGTGGTTCCACCAGTGGGGATTTGTATGTGGGAGCTGTTCAAAGACGCGTATTAAAAGTACTTGGTGTTTTGAAGCCTCTAGAAATCCCTCTTTAAGGGCTGGAGGAACAGAGCCTGTGGAAGGTCACAATATGTGTTAATGCTTTGAAAACGGTAAAGGACAGTGGGCAGATGCTGCTAAACCAGGTCCCCTTGAAAATGGGGTCTGAAATACAGCAGCTTCCCATTGCCTCCCCCTCACCTCACTAGTGAGGCAGGGCTGTCGACAGAGGGCTCTGAATCATTGGTCTTTGTTGCTTCTTGACTGGGGATGGTTTTGTTGCAGCTTGTTCCCTTTGTACCACCCAAGATCGACTACATGGTAGACGAGCTGTTCACCAGAGGGATTTTCTCAGATGGTGGTGTTCACCTGGTGGACTGCTTGTGAGTAAAAACCCCGTTTCAGTGTGGGCCAGGAGACCTGGCACTTGGTAGCCAGTGATTTATGTTCTTGTGGGTGAAAACTGAGTAATGAGCAGGAGGGGAGCAATATCTGAAAGGATGAATTCAGCATGAGCAGGAGCTACGTTACAAGAGCGGTTGGCACACATGGATAATGGGGTAGGGTGATAACATAACACGTCAGCAGTGCTGTGACAACTGGTTTTGTGTATGATTAATCCTTGGGACATGGGAAACATCACACATTATTAAACTTCTTATGGAGGTCCAATGAGTTGGCGCTGGCTATGGACCAAAATACCCACCCAGCCACTCCCTCACTTCGTGGTGAAACATGCCCAGGGTTTTATGTAGTCCCATCACTGCAAAGCTCTCCAGAACCTTTATGGCACTGACAGCTTTTGCAGTGAGCATTTAAACCTGAGCATCTAAACCCTACATCAACATCTTTTGTTCAGTGTTTTAGATTAAAACAGGAAGGTTTTGTCTTCTACCAACTCTCCTCTAAGACAAACCCTGCTTTGGAAACAGCATTGTTGTTGCTGTAGCTCTGGCACAGAAGGCTTGTCCTGACTTCTGCATTCTCTGCACTTCCAGCAAAGGAGACATTGTGGATCCCACGCTGAAATCCCAGTTCAATACTTACAGGCTTCCTGCTCTGGTGAAAAGGATCTTTGCTATCCTTCTGAAACCCATAGTAAGTATGTGGAGGAGTCTTGTCTGTGTTACAGGGAATCTGCAAGGTGGGGAGTTTTCTGCACACATGCAGATAGACTGCTCCCCTCTGGGAGTGTTTTGCTGCTTCATGTTAAGTGCCTGATGGGCTTCATAGTGAAATACACTTGAATACACTTAGTTCTTAAACCCAGGCTGAACTTTCCGAGTGGGTCTGACAGAATTCTGTGGGAGTTTTGCGTGGGGATGTCAAAATATGATCCATTTCAGGAACTCATGAACCACATAAAGACTGGGCTCCAAGAGAACGGGTATCACTAGCAAGTATCGAAACAGCATCCTTGAAGATGCTCTCCAAGGCTAGCGGTATGGCCTAGAGCCTTATTGGTATGGGTTGTTGTGATTAAATGTATAAATTAACGTGGGAGTAAAACCCCTTCACTGAAAAACGTATCTGTTCTTCAGAGCCACTTCTGCTGGAACAAGAAGTGTGCCCAAAATGCAATCCCATGGTAGCCAGTTATTTCAGCTGCGTTGCTGTTGACTAATCCCAAGTTTTTCCTCTTCCCTCTGAAAGTACCCAAGAATCGCTCGGGATCTCAGCACTCTCTGTGGAGTGGGGTAAGACATGCTGAAGTAGCTCTAGAGAAAGGGGGTGCACATCCGTGCACGCTCTGGTTCGTGCAGGTACATGGCTGTGCACAAAGCCCTGTCACAGGGCTGTGCCACACAGGCTGAGGCAGATGAATGTGTGTTGCCTCAGCACCACTTGGGCTTAGCACAGTGTTATCTTATGCCACCGGGGATTATTTTAAGAGCTCAAGGATCCTCAGCATGGCAGGGTTATGGAGATCAGCAAAGAGAGATACAGGCTACTTTCCCCATCAGGTGGATTCTGGTACCCAGAGCATCACGTGCCAAGTTGAACAGAGGTCTCTGCATGCAAGTGCATCATGGTGTGAATTACCTGCCCCTCCAAAAGAGACAGAGACACACCAAAATGCGAGCTTTTCACTTCCAAAGTGAATTTGGAAGAGCTACCATGATCTTTGTCGAAGTGCTAAAGCCCCAAGACATGGTGGCATGCTTTAACATAACCTCTTTTGCTGTATCTGAAAACATGTGTGAACTCAGTGGAATCATCTGGGTGACACTTTACTTTGTTCCCAGAAGGCTCACACAGTTTTCACAACAGTGGGCTGTCTGCATGTTCTTAATTGTGTTTTGTTGCCACAGCCCCAAAGCTGATTAATTCTGTTGCCTTTCCAGGTCTGCCAAAAACCTCTGGGATCAGCATGGAGCAGTGCAGGTAATGTCAATTTGGTATTTTTTCCTTTTTCCTTACTAAATATAGTGAGGGATCCCTAAAGTTCCTAAGCAATTGCTTTGAGCTCTGCGATGAATCCTGGGTTGGAAATGGATCAGGTGGAAATAAAGCAGCTAGGCTCTTTGAAAACTAAGCTTTGCAGGAAGTGCTAAGAGCTTAAGGCAATAGATGTGGAGGTCTCTGTTAGTGGAGGATGGGGAAGAAAGATTATCCTTTGCCCTGCATTTTCTAAGCAGTAAAAACATAAGTACAGCCCCTAAAGATGAGTCTTCATTTTTTCTGTCTCTTGGTGCAAATCCTTCATTTCAGACATTAAGTGCTATTGTCACAAGTTAAAACCATGGTTGAGCTATCCAGCAGAGACCCTGGCAGTCAAAAACTATGGTTGTGAACTCTTTGGCTTAGGTGGATCCCATATGATCTCATTTGGGATCAGGAACATAGGGCATGAAGTGTTCTCCTGGACAACTGAGTCCAATGCTGCCCACAAACTGCTCAGGTTCCTCTTTAAAACCAGCTGAGTTTTCTGATTGCTTATGCTTGCTTTGTTATTTTTTATTGTCTGGCTCCTCACTGCTCTGATGGTTTGGAAACCTTCGTATTCCCTGTGCTGGTTATTCACTTCCAGTGTATCCTCATTTTATTCCTGTCCTTGTGCTTAAATAGAACTTCTCTCTGGTATTTTCCACCGCCTCCCTCGTCCTTGATCTATTTATAGAGAGCAGTTGTATGCCCTTTCAGCTGGTGTTTTGCAAGGCTGACAAAGCCGAGCTGTTTTGGTTCCCTCCCATAAGGCAGGATCTGTGTTCCCTGGGGCACCCTCTCAACCCTCCCTGAGAAGAGGGAGAATCATGCCCGCATCCTGCACCATGTAACCCCCATCAGTGCCAGACACTCAACGGACATGCTGCTTACTTGCAGCAGGTCTGACACTATAGGGCAGAGGAAAAACCTGCCTGGTCACTGCGCAGATGTGTTTGGAAGGAAATGGGTTTGGTTTTTTTTTACATGAAAACAGATTCCTCTCCCCCACCCAAGCCACATGTACAAAAATCCCAACTACAAAAAGCAAACAAGCAAACAAAAAACCCTCTAAATCTAACCAAAAAGAAAACTCTTTAAAAGGTTGTTGGCCTCAGAAATACTTTAAATTGTTTTCTTCAGTGAACTCATATTCACATTTTTTCATCTGCAACCAAGAGCTGATTCAGAACTTTTGGCTAGAAAACAGCTTTTCTCTCAGAACAAAACCATCAGGTTAGCCGCATTGAGAGTATTTCCTGGAAACCCATCTATCTCCTTTGTTCCCCTGTCAGCAGGAAGGATGTCAGACTGCAGATGGAAACTGAGGTCAGACCAAAACAGCCTCGTGGCTGGGGCTCTCTGAGAGATAGGGAAGACCCTCGTGCAGAAAACTTGGAGTTCTGCAGAGCAGGGGCTGGACCACAGGACAAATGCATCCCTGTAACCAGAATACTGCTGCAGAAGCAACTATGCTGTGGTCCATCTGTGTCTACTTACTAAGACAAAGTGGAACAGCTCTTTGGGGATGGACTCATTCATCACCTGATGTTCAGCAAAGCTGTGGTTACCCAGACTACAAAGCTAGATGCCATTTCAATCTACAGTCCAAGCCTGAAGCTGTGCTTCCTGCACTACAGGGAGAAGGGCTTAAGCTTGCCTTCCTCTCCTGCTGCTGCTTTTACTTACCTGTATCTTGATGCAGCATGAAAGGTTTTGTGAAAATACTTTGAATTCACATCTTCTAAGTTCTCCTACCAAAGTAACAAAGCTTTTAGGAAACTTGACTTTTTAGTCAGCTAGACATAATTCTTCAAACTATTGTTGATCTCCATTCAATGAAATTCAAAGACAAAACTCTTCATATGAAGGATTGGATTAACACTTGAATAAACCAACTCTGAAATGCCCACCTAGCATTAACATCTACTTCAGGGCGGCACACGGTATTCTGACAGGAAACCTAAGGATGGAAGAATAAAATCCATTGTCTCTTTTAAAGCACGTTCCAGATTTTATTTCACATTTCAGTTGTATCCAGGAAGGTTTTTGTCCTCCCTTTTCCGTGCCGTAGGACATTGATCTGCCACTGCTGCCCAACAGATATTGTTTGTCATCTCTGTCTTTCCTCCTAGGCTTACCGCACCGAATTCATTGTCAAATGGAGGAAGCTGAGGCTGGATGTGATTCTTTGTCCAGCACTGGGGCCAGCCTTTAACCATGGCTATGCTGGGAAGCTATTTGGTAATCTCCATTGAGGTGCCTCTGGATGCGTCCATGGTGGTGTTTGTGGGCAGAGCTGGAACAAGATATTTCAGTCTTTTGGACATTACCCATGTGTGCTGCTTGGTCTTCCCTCTGGGGAAGGTCTCCCTGGCGTGGGTCTTCGCATGCACTCAACTCCATCAGGTGTTTGGATTATTATGGTGCAGCAATTAGTGGCACATCTGTCCCAGCCATTCATGGATGAGTTTTCCCTGCATGTAGAAAGCCCAAGAGCTACTCCTGCAGCAGAAGGTGGCTGTGAGGAGAGTTGTCAGAGGGGTGGTAGACCTTAGTAGAAGGCCAAGTTCTTCTGAATGTGGCCATCTTACATTTCCAAAGACTCTGCAAACAGCAGAAAAGCTCATTGCCTGTGACCTGCAGAAAAAGGCAATAGTTTTATAGCTTCCAGCAAACAGCAGAGGTCCTCCATCCCTCTAGCAATGGCCCTTTGGGATCCTAAATCCCCAGGATGGTGTTACAGAACTGGGCATCTGAGTCATCTTGAAAAAGTAGCTGGGATTTTTCCCTGGGATATGTGAGACATAGACACAGACTGTGAATCGGATCTCGTATCTGCCTCTCCCAGAGCAAATCTAACCTCCAGCTGATTGATAGGTAAGGGATAGGTCTCTCTCTGTTCTCAGCAGCCATGCAAGCCTGTGGTTCAAACCTCTCCATCAAAAGTCCCTTTGAAAGCAGCATGTTTTCATGGTCTCTTCACATCCAGCAACTGCAGTGTACAACTGATGCAACCCAAATTATCATCTGACAGTCATTGCTGGCCTAGCACACTCAGTTTTGCCTTTCTGCATTCTCTGCGTGATCTTTTCCAGCTGCGACCTCCTATACCAATTTATACAATGTCTTAGACTTCCCTGCTTGTGTGGTGCCGGTCAGCACAGCCACAAGAGCTGATGAAGAAGAACTGAGGCATTACTGAGGGCACTACGGAGACCCTTGGGATAAGAGGCTGAAAGAGGTCAGTGAGGAAAGAGCAAAGTTTTAGCTGAAGACTATGACTGGTGCAGTGACACCTCTGGTACATTGACCTGAGGCTTGTCTATATCTGATGACAGCAGGAGCTTGCTTAGTAGTGCAGTCTGTATACATCGTGTTACTACCATGCACGCAGCACAGGTAGGCTGGTGTACTTCAGCCTGACACTGCCCTGTGCATGTCTTCCTTTGTCTTCTCTTCCTATAATGTCATAGAATCACAGAATGGCTTGGGTTGCAAAGGACCTTAATATCACCCAGTTCCAACCCCCTGCCATGGACAAGGATGCCTTACACTGAACCCTGCCACCCAAGGCATGGCCTTGAACGCTGCAAGGGATGGGACATTCACAACTTCCTTGGGCAACCCTTTCCAGTGCCTCACCACCCTTACAGTAAAGAACTTCCAAACCTCCCTTGTTTAAATTTTAACTCATTCCCCCCTTGTCCTGTCACTACAGTCCCTAATGAAAAGTCCCTCCCCAGCATCCCTATAGGCCCCTTTCAGGTACTGGAAGGCTGCTATGAGGTCTCCACGCAGCCTTCTCTTCTCCAGGCTGAACAGCCCCAGCTCTCTCAGCCTGTCTTCATACGGGAGGTCCTTCAGCCCCCTGATCATCCTCGTGGCCCTCCTCTAGATTTGCTCCATCAGGTCCGCATCCTTATTATGTTGGGGACCCCAGAGCTGAATGCAGTGCTCCAGGTGGGGTCTCACAAGAGTGAGATGGCCTTGTTTTTCCAAACCATCCTTTCCAGTGGCGGGGAACTCTCCCTGAGGCCTTGCGGAAAGGCTCCCAGCCCCTGGCACAGCAGCTACAGAGGCTGCTGTCTGACCAGGGAATTCTGCTCCCTTTCTGCAAAGGCTGTACCATGTGGTCCTTTGGATGCAACTCACAGCACCCAGCCCAGCACCAGGCTCCCAAAGCATCTGAAACCCATACCACCAACCTCAGTTGATGGCCCCGGAATCTATGTGTACACACAATGGGAAATGAAAGGGAACTTCACACAACCCGACATGAACTGATTATAAATCATCAGTTTCAGACCAAGAAAAGCTTCTGTACCTGGCTTTATTTTTTCCAAGAGAGCAGCTTCACAGGTCCAGAGGTCAAGCAGCACAGCACATCGATCCACAGAGGCACGTACGCAGCCAAGCAGATGCCAGTATTGGAGGGGTTTCCACATGCTTAGGAAACTGGGGGGCTTGTGGTAATTCTATTTATAGCAGAGGGCTCTGGCTTTTGCTTGCCAGGGAACCTTAGAGCAGGATAATGTGTCAAGTCCCATAAGCTTTAGAGGGACCCAGAATACTCTGCATGGCAAAGAACAAGCACAACAAATACTCCTTGAGAGGCTTGAGTTCAAAAGACCCACACCAAGAGATAAAGCCAGAGAAAGCACACACAAAAAATAAAACCAGGGGAGGAATGTGAAGAGAAACTTAGTTTTTCACTGCACCAAATCATGTTTGGATAATCTTCACCTCCTCACCTTCACTCTCAGATCAAAGAAAAGAAGCACAGACTACCCAAAGGTAAATTTTCTAAAGAGATACAGCAGGGCAGAGTGCTGACCCCAGTGTGGGCTTTCTTTTCAGATGGCTCGCTATTAGAAAAGTCAGTCTTCATAATTTAAAAATGACTGTGAAGAAAGGCAAAAAGATCACTACACTAACAGCCCATGAGAAATCATTAAAGTAATGCTTTTGGCTTCTTGATTATAAGACTGTCTACATTGAAAAAATGTTGGCAATAAGTGATTAATCAAGTGGTGTGAATCTGAAATGTTTGGAGCTACAGAGTTAAAAATCGGCCATGACGTTCAGCAGCTGCTCCTCAGCTCCAGACTTTAAGTATCCTATTTTTCAAAAGCTGAACAAGGGAGTTATTTGAAGCCCATGATCACTGAGAAGTCAGCATTCAAAGTGTTTGGGGTCATGGCACACAGAAAGAGGCCGTAACAAGAAGGAGCATGAGGAACTGGGACAGATTATATATGATCAGTCCTCAAGTGTAATGGATAAGGGTAATAATTTAGTGGCTTATAAACACAAGAACTGCTATACCAGGCTCATTCAGTAGTCTGCCTCCTGTAATGACAGAATCACAGAATGGCTGACGTTGAAAGGGTCTCTGGAAGACCTCTAGTCAAACCCCCTCCTCTAAAGCAAGGTCACATAGGATGAGTTGCCCTGGACTGTCCAGTCAGATTTTGAGTGTCTCCACAGACCTCTTGGCAACCTGTGGCAGTGTTCGACCACCTTTGCAGTACTGTTTTACTGTGTTCAGATGGATTTTCATGTGTTTTGATTTGTGCCCAGTGCCTCTGGTCCTGTCACCGGGGGACTGTCTTCTCCATTCCCTCGCACCAGTTATTTATATGCATTGATTAGGTCCCTACTGAGCCTTCTCCAGGCAGAGCAGTCCCAGCTCTCTCAGTCTCTCCTCACATGAAACATGATCCAGAAAATGGTCTGCAATGAGACCTTCAAGTTACTCCAAAGGAGGTCCTAGTAGGCATTTAGGAATTCAGAGGTTTGTAAAGATTTTTGGTCATCTTAGTCCTCAACTGGGCCCTGCACTCTGTGTCAGAACATTAAATTTTAGGGAAGCATACTAAAACATCAAAAACATTAACCTAGCCATACAGAAAGTAATTCCAGTGCTGTAAGAGATATTTTGTGCAATTCTCTGCATACCATAGGTGTTTATGCTGATTTAATCACTGATTTCTACAATTACTAGCTTCTTCCTCTTCACTATTGTAGAAGTACAGCTGCTGTTTTTAGAAATGTGTAATACAGCCTGCTCAGTTCTTACTACTAAAAAAAAGAAAACATAGCAGGAGAAAAAGGAAGTCTAGAATCTAGAACATCAAATATCTTATTTAAAACAGACAAAAGTTTCAAAGTGGTCAGAGGTAAATTTTGTTCTGCAGAAAAGCAATCCAATACATTAATTAAAAGACATTCAGAAACAATTAACCTTTTTCTTTCTGACTTTCTCTCTGTGCCTTGAAGATGTGCTTGCTCATTGTATTACTTAACTAAACCAGTAAATGTCCCTTCTGTGTTATTTTCCCCTCCGGAATGACTTTGATGTCTATGACCCTGAAGAATGCAAAACTGTGACATTAACAACATGTGACAAAGAATTCCACATGCTCAGTTAGGTCCTTGAAACACATTTATCACTTAGGTAACTAGGAGGATAAAGAAAGGTCCCCAAAATCCAGTCACCATTTGGTCTTCAAGAAATGGCAACCATTCAAGAAGTCATAGGACTGGCCTACCTTCAAACCAAATTATCACAGGTCTTTTGGACCTGCAAATATCTCACTTTTATCTTTCTCATTGTACTGGCTGGCCACAAGCAGCAGCTGGTTCTCAAGCTCCTTCAAGTCCTCTAAAGCCACATCATACATTACATAAATGTCTTGCTGGTCCTGTGTGTGAATATATCCATCTTTCCTTGTGTGAAAGTTATCATGGTTTTCCACCTCTGCAAACTCCATGAACTGAGTGCTGTGGACCTATGCCGTCAAAAAGAGACACGGAGATACAAGCCGTCAGCTCTGCAAGGACTGCAGTTCTGTATAATGAACATATCTAGGGGGGGCCTGGCCTAGGAACATGGTATTTTATCATTAGCAAAGAACGCTAAAACAGAATATTGCCAAAATACCATTTTTATACAGGTAACACCTACCCTGTCGGTTTATTTATACTATTATAGAGTTAGATAAACTGTACAAAATTTCTGTTGTGTCTAGCTTTTCCTTCAGGAATATAAATCCACAAAAAGCACCATGAAGGCATGAAAATGAGATTAGCTCTTGAACTAAGGTAGAACATTTTTTCCTTTTTCTAATTCAGCTTAAATTTGGCAAAAAGTGTATTAAATTCTGATCTTTAAATACTATGTCAACATAATTTTTAAAGACTTCTTGGTTACACTTGCAAATTCTACTTCCAAGATTTGGAGATAAGCTCACACACAGGAAGACTTCAGCACTAATTGAAAGGAACACCCATTGACTGAAGTCCTGAATGACTGTGACATCAGCACTTGTTCAATAGAATGGGTTAGCAATGACCTGACTTTTCAAGCAAAAAACCGAAAACCATCAGCATTTTTAAAAGAGGATCATCCACCTCAGCCATGAGTCACTGGTTAGCTTGGTGACACCCCAGGCAAGAATCCAGTATTGCAGTCAGCAGAAGTGACCTTAGATTCCAGAATATTCTGTGTCTTGACTACAAGTGCCACAAAATAAATTCCATACATCTGTCTCTAGGTGTATAATTACAGAAGTTAAACTCTTGGTGTAAACAAACACTTCATATAGGGGTATAGTTGTAAAAGCCTTTAGAAATGGTTCTTTTTGCAAGAAGCTGGCAAGCAAATATAAGCTTCTCTTTCTCCACCGTTTGTTTTTACTATTTCCTGGTATGTAATGAACCTTTGTTCTCACTTCAGTGCCAAATAAGGACGCACAGTGTATTGGGAACTTCCTCCTTTTACTGACTTTCCTAACACTTTCCCTTACAAGATCCCCAGTGCTACTCATTTACTTGCTAGCACCTGGCTGTCTCAAATTCTCTTAAAAGAAGCAACAAAGGAAAGAAAAAGGAATTCACTTTACTCATAGAAATCTTAGTCAAATTTAAACATAGTGGGAAGAACAGCTTGCCTATTGCTTCACATATCTATGCTGACCAGAAATCATTCTTTACCATAAAGTTAATGAGGCAGCCCTGCAAAATATACACCTAATTTCAACATTAGGTTGGATCTTTTTTCAATGCGGTGTTCTGCATTCCCTGTCCTTCCCTTATGCTTCAGAACAGGCTATTTGTTTCACCTCTTCTAGTGATGGGGTGCAGCATTTGCTAAAGGTTAAATTAAAGCCCTTTGTAGAATAATTAAATTCAACTTGATGTAGGTAAATAACCGAGCAAATACTAGGCTGACTTCATCATAGTAAGTAGAAGGTTATGTTTTAGTGGTTTTAAACATCCTTAAGGAGAAAATTCATTGAAATATCTCCACTTTCATGCTCTTGATTTTTTTCTAGTGTTTTCTGTTCTGTCACTCTCCTAAAAAGCTCAGTAAAGGCTACTGCACTCTGCAGAAGGGAGCATGTGACTGCAAAAACAAGACCAAAAAGAAATGAAGACTTTCTCCCTGTCATGTTTGCTTTGGGAGTCATATATTAAAGAGACTACTCAAGCCTTCTAAATACTACCTATGCATATAACAAAATGTTAATACCCAGTTATATGTCTGTAGCAACAAAGCAAGTAATTGTATGTGCTATGGTTTTTGCCAGTAGTTTTTGGCTTTGCTCCTCTAGCTCTGCTCAGGTTTACTGGGGCTTAACAAATCCCTTCTGGGTTCTAAAGCAACACTTACGCACCTACATATACTATCTACTCTCTTCTAAGCTGAATCTCAACAGGGGACAGAAAAGAGTTTTGATTTCACATAACGTATTGTTTTGCAGGGCCTTCTGTCATTGAAACTCACACCTCTGATGATGTCTATTGAAAGCAGTCTGCTAGGGGGAGGGTGCAACACTGCCTCAGAATCTGTTTCAGATAGCTTGTGTCCTGAGCCATCACACTGGCTCATAGCTTACAGTGCTGAGGGTTTCATAACGCTTCTCCAGTCTGGGCATGGATTGGATGCTAAAAATATTTTTAAAACAGTGCCATCCATTTCAGGTTGATAGCACGTGCCAACAAGTATGTTAGGTAGGTCTCAGCTTCCTAGTAAAATAGCTCAGTTGTTATTTCAGCTCTTGAAAGACAGTCTGTGCAGTATATCAAAAAGAACCCCAACAACAACAAAACCCAACACATTAGAAACTGTTGTTAAAGAAATACTATTGTCCCTGCCTCTAAATTCGTTGCCATTTAAACTGTAATAGTATTAGTAAATATTTATGTAGTTAAAGTTCAAGTGTGTATATATATATGTGTTAGTCCAGGGGACAGAGTGGCTACTGTGAAATGATGTCTCTCTGATAGCCAGGGGCTCTCCAAAGCGTTTCATGGCTAATCTCCAGATCTGAACATGCTTAGATAGAAGGTCAGAACTGGTCTTTACATCCTTTCTGCTGCAGCAGGAAAAAAGGGGAGTGAGAATGAAGGTATATTATGCAGAGTTCAGAAGGAGACTTTGTCACAACGCCTTCTTCCCCGAAATCTGCCGCCTCCCACTGGAAACCAGACGTTTTGAAATTACTTCTGACTTGAAAATTCTAAGATTCTGGACCACCCAGTTCAGGATTCCTTTAGTGGAAAATCACAATTTCTAGTTCCAAGTAGCTTTTTATTTAGGAACACCGATTAGATTCAGGAACACTGATTATATTTTTTTAAAGGATAAATGTGGTTATATTAGAAATAAAACTAAAGACACCTTAAAAATATCCATGTCCTCTCCACACATTTTATTTATTTCCAAAGAGGTTTAGATTTTTTCATGTTTAGGGACATGAAGGGTTTTTTTCTGTTGTTCGGGTTTTTTTTTGGAGTGGGAGGGAAGTCTTGTTACTTAAGAAAGCATTGCCATATATTGCAAAATGCCTTCAATTTCTCACATCACATCTACTCTGTGTGATGGTCCCGTACTCACAAAGGTCCCAGTTTAAGCACAGCCAGTGGCACCTAAGTAGATGACTAATGTGACAGGCCTTATTGATGTGGTACTTCCTTGTACCCGAAGTTTCTTAGAATGTTGTAGGCCACTGTTAGGTACAGGTATTTAGCCCATTAGGGTGAGATACATGATTGTGAGGAACAAGCTACCCTGAATCCCTCAGATGGTTCAGCATTTGATCATGACACAGTTTGCATGGAAGAGAGAAATAGATCGTGTACTACTGCTGAAGCACCCATTTTGGAAGACTAAGGTGAGAAGGTGATAAGGTGACCTTGTAGTCAGTCAGCTGGTGTGTAGTGAATATATGGCTGAGAATTCAGGCCACCAGAAACACCAGTGCCTCCTTTGGCAGCACCAACCCAGCACATGTCTTCTGTACTGGGAATTAGGCGACCAGTGGTCCTGATGGTCAGGCTTCTCTCCACAGATATGAAGCAACAAAGGATCCCCAGGCACACTCTCTTAACCAAACCAGAGCAAATGGACAGTTGCATTTCCAGTTGAACCACCCCTCCCCTCTTAAAAAAATTAAACTCTGATCTCTGCAAGTTTTATGTTGAGGGTTTTTTTACCTTTAGCTCCTGGAGTCTCCAGTGATGTAAGAAAAGAAGGGACAGGTATGTTCCTCTCCTCATCACGTGCTCCCTGTGGGCAGTCACTGTGCTCTTTTCTAATCCTAGCAGCTGCAAGCTGCTCATATAACTACACCTTTATCCAGACAGGAAAAATGTCTGGATTTGCTACTTGAGGAGATTTCTAAAGGAGACAGTTTTGCTGTGTCTGTTGTCTAAGAGAAGGCTGCTGTTACCTACAGGACTGACTGTCATGGAAACCTGTGGTATAGAATAATGGAAAAGGATGGCGTTACTGCTTCTGTCAGAGAAACAGTAGATTGATATAATTTTTCTTCCTTCTTTCAGGTTTTCTTAAATACATTCATATATATATATACATATATATATATATATATATATATATATATTAACAGG
>JBCJKH010065613.1:0-12826 GCA_039877255.1 Loriculus beryllinus | reverse complement strand
ACGGTTGTTGATTAAGTGAAATGTCAGCAGAATCGTTATCAGTGTATCACTAAAAGACAGAATACAACAACCTATGGTATTTTGCGACCTTACACATAAGAAGCCAACTGGATTTGGTTCAAGCTAGCTCTTATTTTTATCTATGTTTCTACTGCAATGACCTCCAAAGTTAGTGTTGTCCTACATTTTTTCTGTTTTATCAATGGTTTAGTCTCTTGCTATTTAAACACTGGTCTGCAATTATTTTGGCTAGCACTGCAGGGTAAGTTACTTGACATTCTAAACCAGAATTTCATCAGAACAAGTGAACTGGAGTTTTCAGAAAGTATTCTAGGATTTCTGGTAAAAAAAAAAAAAAAAAAGTCAGGACAAATTGTTTCTATCTTTCATCCAAAATGCACCAAATTGAGGTCATCAACTAATTTAAAACAGTAGAACCCTACTGAATTCATTAAAGATTTTCTGATTCACATCTGTAGACAATCTGCATAATGATATTGTCACATGTAACATTTAAATTATGTTCTTCTATCCTCCTTTGTTGGACTGAAATGGCTTTTCTGTTCCACAAAAATGTTAATGCATTTAGAAATGTCCCATTCCATGTTAGGTCAAGCTTAAAACTGGGCTTTTATGTATAATGTCTGGTTCAGATACATGTGTCAAATGAAACTGATTTTTGTGGCACTTTCAGACAATCCAAGTGGTTTTTTTGTTTTGGTTGCATGAAATATTTTCTTTAACTTGTTGAAGAACAAATTGTTCTGTTCAGTTATAAGACATTTTAGATAAAAGCAAATGAAAACAAATGAAATGCCTTAAGACATTAGAGGGTTATATTCTCTGTCCAACTCTGGCAGACAAAATGGGGAGAAAGATTCACATGTCTTGCCTCCCCCACAGGGTAATCCAAGTCATTTTCTATGACTGATGATATTCAGGTTAACAAGGTTCTATAGAACATAAAATGGCTTCAGAGTTTCATTGCTTTACTCCCTTATTCCTCAAACACTTCCTAAAAAAAGTGGACTTGTATTTTATCGCATATCACAAGACAGTATAGGAACAGTAGGTTCCTACATCTGTTGAGTTCCCAAGACACTGGACAACTTCCCTCTTAAAAAAATTAGTTTGTTATAGAGCATATAAGATAATGATTCAGAGTTATCTTGCAATCTTCAAATTTCTGACTACTTACACTCTGTTGCAATCATCTTCCAAAGAGAAGGGAATCACTTGATAAGTTGCAGAACTTGCGTGTGGCAGAGAGATTCAGGTTCAGGCCTTTGCTGTAATGCTTTTTTTCTCAATATACAAAGGGAAATAGCTCAGTTAAAAGATCCCTTTAAAATAAACAGCTTTATTAAAGTAGTCTGAGCACGCCATCATCATCTTAGACTTTATTGGATAAATATACTTAAGTGATCTGCTAGCACTTCCATAATTCGGAGTGTTTTTTACAGTATTGATACACACAGCTAAACCAGGAATTAGAATATCAATGCCATTCCTGCTCCATCAGACTACTTGAAAACCCTCTGTTGTTTTCTACATATTGCATTAAATCAAAGTCTTGTGCAGTTGGAAACTCTTCAAGATCTTGTATGCTAGACAATAACTGTTTGTCCTGTTTTTTCCAGTAGCAAAAGTACTTGCCAAACCTGGCTGGCAAGCTTTCAGATCCTGACTGCTACCCCTAAAGGATCAATGAGCCTCGTGCCTCTTCTCCCAGGGAGAGAAATCTACTGCAAAACTTCAAAAATGATGGAATATTTTAGGGCAACTGTCAGCCATCTCAGAGCTGTCTCTTGACGTGATCCTATCAGTCAGCACATGAAGATCCCAGATAAGCCACTTCTCGTTGTCAGTGAGTTTTTAGGGTGTAAATCAACCCTTTGAGGTTAACAAAGTCCAACAAACAGAGAAAAATAATGCTCTTTTTCTAAATCTAGTTAAGGAAATTGACTGTCTGTATAAGATACTTACTTTAGAAGAATATAACAATTTGAATCAAAGAAATACATATATACGTGTGTATATATATGTATGTGAAGTATATATATATGGTTAAGCAATGAAATAAGATGATGTAGAAAAAAAAAAACAACAATGAAGTTTAGGATGCCCAGTTCTTATTGTTCTCTGATTTTTATGCTGTTACCCCTTAATTCACTACAAAATTGTCTCGGAAAACAATGCAGACCACACAGAGGGTTAAGACATGTTGCAGCGACTCCATTCAAGCAGCCTGGGTTTCGGTGAGGCCACGTGGCCCTGTTCAAAACAGTAAAGAATTCCAGCTGACCACATCAAGATTAGCAGCAAATTAACAACTTTCTGCTATAGCCATGACTTGATTGTAACAGGATGAGTATAAAGCTTTTAGAGAAATCTTCATAGAGTGTTATCAATTTCCCTTCTCTGTATTATGATAATATTTTGACTGAACTTCTCACAGGATTCCTTTTCCTCAATGCAATTTCATCAGAGTGCTGTGATATAATAGAATCATAGAATCATAGAGCGCCGTATGCAGGGACACTTTCCACTGGACCAGGTTGCTCCAAGCCCTGTCCCACCTGGCCTTGAACACTTCCAGAGATGCAGCAGCCACAACTTCTTTAGGCAACCTGTTCCAGTGTCCCACCACCCTCATAGTAAAGAATTTCTTGTTAATATCTAATCTAAACCTATCCTCTTTCAATTTAAATCCATTCTCCCTTTTCCTATCATTATATTGATATTTATATAGGAATTGGAATTGGTATTGGCATTTTATTTTCCTATATATTGTCTCTTTTTATTTTGTTGGGTTTTTTTGTTTGTTTGTTTGTTGTTTTTTCTTTTTTTTCCTGACAGGCTGGTGACTTGCAAGGGAACCTTTGAAAGTCAATTAGTACAACCCCTGCTGCCATAAGCAGGGACATCTTCAGTCAGATCTGGTTGCTCAGATCCCCACTCAACCTGACCCAGGACTGGGACATCTACTACCTCTCAAGGCAACTCTCCAGGAAGCTCTGGAGCTCCACTGTTTGAAAAAGGTTTTGTCTCTGAATCTTCATTCTCCTTTTTGCATCCTCACTCAACACCTGAAGTTTTTAAGACACAACATGAGGTGCGTATTTTCTATGCAATAAACACAGGAAATGTAGGCTGGTGCTGAGGAGGGAATGAAAAGGTGCTTTAGCAGTGGGGTTAGATTCATAGCTTTTAAATTCTAAGCTGGTTGTTTAGGCTTCCTGAAGAGTCAGTGAAGCAAAAGATGGCCCCATGCTCCACATATTATACTAGTTAAGGCACTGTTTTCTAGGCAAGTATAAATTGATGCTTTGGGTGATTTACCTATACTTCATATTTTTAATGCTTATTACCCTCAAAAGAGGCTTATAGATTTTTTTTCTATAAATCTTTCTATAATTCTTAAGTGAGGTTAGTAAAAAATTACAGTGAGGGATCAGCTTCTTCTGAGAATTTTATACATATGCATATTCTTCAACTGTGTTTTAATTTTACAGCTAGAGCTGTCATGTTATAAATAAACTGATTTTGATTTCATAGAATCATAGAATCATAGAATAATTAGGGTTGGAAAGGACCTTAAGATCATCTAGTTCCAACCCCCTGCCATAAGCAGGGACACCTCATGAAATACATACTTCTGAGAAGTTACTTATTTAATCAGCAGCTGGAAGTCACACTATGTGTATGTGTCTTTTCACACCTGGAGCCCACTGTACACTCTCCCATGATGCACATCTTATATTGACAGGAAAAGTCACCACTTTCATTTGATTCTGACCTTTGCCAAAATTTGGAAAAAACCAGACTACTGGTTGATTTCCCTAATGTTGTGATCCACTACTCCAGCTTCACCTATATGAAGTAGAAAGCAACATAATTTAATACATACAGTAGATTTTCTTTGGTAGTGTCCTCCAGACTGAGCTCAGGGAAACTGTATTGCTTACTAATGTGTTACAAGAGCTTTAAGTTTAAGAAAGCTTTAAGTTTATGAACACTTTGGATATTCTAAGAATATAAGGACTGTAATAGAGTTGTATCATCTATACCTTCTCTACTGTGCTTACTTACCTGTGGGATGCCTGAGGAGTATGGTCCTTGGAGGAATTTGCTAATGTATTTTTTTTTTTTTCTGTTCTTTTGAAGTCTGACCTGGTTGTAATTTATGAAATTGAGTTTTGAAAACAATGGCTAATTTTAGCAGAGCTGATAACTTCGTAACTTGAAAATAGCCATAATATTCCATACTTTGAGATAGTAATACAAAAGCTGATTGCAGCATTCAGTGATGCCTTCAGCCTTTTCCTATTTAGGACAAAAGGATAGTGATTTCACTGTAACAAGCCATTTAGACATCTTTTAGATGGGAAAAAATACAAATATGATTATTTCTCAGGAAACCAAAATTTGAAAAAAACCCCCAAATTTTATCCACTCTGAGGCTTTTTCAGCTTGGGGACAAATTAATTTTGACTTGGGCATTTTGAACTGAAATTTTACATAACTATCACTCCTATTTGATCATAACTTATGAGAAAATTAAAGTAGGGTGATTTGCTCTCTATTTTTCTGTTATGCTGTAGTCTAAGACCCCATCACCATCTTTTTTAAATTAAAATTTTGCAGTACTATTTGTACCTATTTGTTACTTTGCGTATTCTTTGGAAACTAGCATTGAAACTCAGCTCACAGTGTTCAATAACTGAACTACGCTTATTTGCTACACATGTTCTTTTTTAACCTATGTATTCTAAAAATTGCATTTTAATATGACAGAAGAGAAGTAGAAACAAAATGAGAAGACATTAAACAATAAAATATATGTTGAAATATTTAGTTGTTGTTTCCCAATTTATGTTTTCTTGGAGTTCTCTCTATGACCCACACAGTTCTTCCACTTAAGCATAAACTCTAGCATCTTAGACCATGTCCTGGGCTAGTTTCTCTCCTAGAGCAAACATGGAAAATGCATCAGGAAACTTGATTCTGTTCAATTTAAAATATTTTAAAGTTGATTCCCATGAACAGTTTGTTCTGTTGGAGAAAGCCATTTAGGTTTCAGCATTCTGTGACCTCTGGGGCAGAACAGGGGTGCAAACTATAAGAAACTGAAGTATTCAGCAACTTGGCTAGTTAGGTAATTTGTCAAGGATGGAACCCAGGCACTTGTTTCTATTTCATAGCTTAATAGGAATGCACAGAAGTGCAATAGAAAAGGAAAGCACTACTTACATGAAATTTATCTGTAGTTTAACATATCATGATAATTTATTTGCCATTCCTAAATATTTTTCACTAATAGAATGACAGAATCATTGGATCATAGAATCACAGCCATAGAATGGTTTGAGTTAGAAGGGACCTTAAAGATCATCTAGTTCTGACACCCCTGCCAGGGGCAGGGACACTTTCCACTAGACCAGGTTGCTACATGTCCTGTCCAGCCTGGCCTTAAACACTGCCAGGGATGTGGCAGCCACAGATTCCCTGGGCAACCTGTGCCAGAGCCTCATGACCTTCACAGTAAAGAATTTCTCCCTAACATCTAGTCCAAATCTATCCTTTTTTAGTTCAAAGCCTACCACTACATTTCCTTGCTAGAAGTCTCTCTCCAGCTTTCTTGCAGGCCCACTTCAGGCGCTGGAAGCATGCTATAAGGTGTCCCTGGAGCATTCTCTTCTTCAGGCTGAGCAATCCCAGCTCTCTCATCTTGTCTTCGTAGGAAAGGTGATCCAGCCCTCAGATCATCTTGGTGACCCTCCCCTGGACACACTCCAACAGGTCCACTTTCTTAAGTTTGTGGCTCAAGTGCTGAATGCAGTACTGCATGTTGTGCCTCAGAAGAGCGGAATAGAGGGAAAGAATCACCTTAGCCTGCTGATCATGCTGTTGGTGATGCTGCAAAGGATGCATTTGGCTTTCTGGGCTGCAAGTGCAGCACTGACTGACTTGAGCTTCTTGTTAACCAAAACCCCGAAGTCTTTCTCTTCAGCGTTGATCTCAATACAGTTCTCTGCCCACCCTTTGTGCTTGGGATGTCCCTAAACCAGGTGCAGGAACTTGCACTTGGCCTTGCGGAACTTCATTTGCTACCTCACAAGCGTGTCAAGGTCCCTTTGGATGGCATCCTTTCCCTCCAGTGTCAACCACACCATAGAGCTTGGTGTCACCAGCAAGCTTGCTGAGAGTGCACTCAATCCCACTGTCCATGTCACCAACAAACATGTTAAACAGCATTGGACCCAATACCAGCTCCTGAGGAGTGCCACTCATCACTGGTTTCCACTAGGACATAGAGCCATTGACCACAACTCTTGGACTGTGACCATTCAGCTAATTTCTTCTCTACTGAGCGGTCCATTTGTCAGATCCTTGCATTTCTAGTTGTAGGCTTCCAGGACTTCCTTTTTCCCCTTTTTAAAGTCAGGATTTTGTTTCCTCTTTTCCAGTTAGTGGAAACTTCATCAGACTACCATGACTTTTTAGACATGATGGATAGAAGACAACTAATTCATCTGCCTGCTCCCTCAAGTAGTAGTATTAGAAGCATTAGTAGAAGCATTAGTACAATTAGAAATAGTTCCTTCAAAAAGTATTAGATTTGCCATTAGCTAAGCATAACTCCCTCAGAAGTTTGTGATCCCTGTTGAAAATTATAAACTAGTGAATATTCAACCCTTTTTAGTCCCTATAGTTAGAAGTGCATTCTTTATAAAAGCATCTTAGTAGGGGAGGAATGCTGGAATTTTCTACAGAAGTGCTTTTATAACAAATACACCTTGAGCTGTTATGGATGAAAGGTGTTTGGTAAATTACTTAATGTTACAAATATCTGAAATTGAGTGGGTGATTGATTTAATTGCAGTTGTCAGGCAGGTTTTAAAAGCATATTTTTTTCTTTTTGTTCTGTTTTTCAGATCTGCAGAACAGTTGGAATCTGAACATAAAGAAAAGAAAGTGTCTGAATATACTAATCACAAAATGTAGCTTCTGGCTAAGCCAAGACATAATGTCAAGATGAAGTGCTGCATAATTTTCAAACACTCAGTCTGAACCAATGCATTCCTTTTCTGAATAGCAGTACCCCTGTTGTTCTGGTCCCTGCTATTTTCTGAATAGAAACAATCAATAATGGTGGCAGTGTGTTGCTTTCATATATATTTAAGTCTAACACAAATAGGAAAATTAGTGAATGGCTTGGTGCTGTAACTTCGAGCTGGGCATCGTGTCCTGAGTTACCAAATTCTATCAGCAACAGGGGGTCCATCAAACTCCCTGCCTCCTGTTACATTGAAGCTTGCTGTTCTAGAAGAAAAGCATTTAGAGCAGCACTTGGAATGTGATTTGCTTAAACATGATTCCGTGTTGAAGTACGTAAATCAATGCTGCTAGGTCATTAGTGTGCTAATGGTTTTAAACCTGCATCATTCAGGGTTAGCTCCACAAGAGAGGCATTAGTAGCTGATACTAATGCTGACAGTGTCATTCTGCTAAGCTTTTATATAAAAGTCATGCAACTACAGAGAAATTTCTTCTAGCAAAATATGTCAGATACAGAAATTTCTGCACAAAGATATCTAGAATAAAGCAAAGCACTTGTTTCAGTGTTTGAACTTCTCAAAGTCTTCTGCTGAACTCTGTCAGTTCTATACTGTGTACAGTAATCACAAGTTGAATGGGTTAGAGGAAACTTTAGGCAATTTACCATGACAAGTCCTGTTCTGCCTCTTTTTCAGGGAGTGTTGTAGTGTTTCAAAGAAAGTGGAGCAGCGGTAATGGGAGAACCTGTGAAAAAGCTTACCCCAGCAGCATAGAATACCCTTCAGCTTGAGTCTCAGGCTTCTAGGATGTTAGAGTAGGTGAAGCGAATCTTTAGATGAAGTGTTGTGGATAAATAATCTTCCACAAACTACTCAGCCATGATGTACCAAAAAAAAAAAAAAAACCAAACAAACAAACAAAAAAAAAATTTAGTTAACATTTTCTTGTGAATTCATAATAAATGAAGACTGTGCATGCTGCCAGCAACTGCAGTTCTGGTCGTGAGTAGTAACTCATTAACTGAGTAGTTAGGTGGGTTCTATCACTCGTGCCCTAAATGTCTTTCCTGACACCTTTGAAAATACTGCCCTTGTATCACAAATCTCCTAAAACCTGTTTTAAAACACTTACTGATATGAAAGCTCCCCATTGATTTTAATGGGATTTGGATCAGCCCCATGAATAATAGGGAAAAGCTGTTATTTCTTTCATATAGATTATCACTGGGAAGCAAAGAAAATTCCCTTTATGCACAGTGTGCTTGTATTGCTTGGTTTTTAGCCCTCCTTTAGATGGTATTTTATTGTCTGGCATCAAAGCAGAGTTCAGAAGAAGAGAAATAAACCGAAATGGAAAAGCTCATAGGAAAACATTTATTGAAGCACAAAATAATCTCAGATTCACTTTTATTTCATCACACAGACTTGCATGTGCAGGAATGTGTGTATTGGCAAAGTCCTGAGCTGTCAAGTCTTTCTAAGTTTCACATAAAATGCCAGATACATCAAGAAGCACCAGACACTTCCACAGCTTTAGGTACGATTGAACAGTGTTGTTTAAAATACATAGGGCTCAGAACAGGCCATCGGTAGTTCTCCCAAAAGGGAAAACAGTTTATCTTGTTTCTCAGGGGTCTGCACCAGAGCTTATTGAAGAGCTGTTCTTGCCTTCCGTGAGATCTGGGTTAAGGCTGTGTGGAACAGTTTAAACTACGCAAGAACAGCTACAATAGATTCAGCACAAATGTTTGAATCAGCCTTATGGATGTGCCCTGCTGTCACTCCTTAAGTACAGTTATAGCACAACAGACACAGAAATTTCTCTTTAATATTAGATTGAAGATAGATAGAAATACCAAACCAGCTATAGTGATGTACTATTATAATTTCTGAGTCTGCCATTTGAAAGACATGAAAAATTATGTTAATTGGTAAGAAAAAAATGGTAAATGAATGCAAAGATGCAGAAATTAATGGTATCCCAAGAGAAGTTCCAATAAAAAGAAGAGAAAAAAACCCCCATATTTCACTCCAGTGCATGAGACAAGAATTCAGTCAGCACTTTGTTTACAGTATTCTTTACTTATGTTTAAAAGCTTTTCTATTTAACACAGATTTAAACCAGGGCTTTCTGTACCATACTTCATAATACTGCAGCTTAATCAGCATCACAAAGTGTTATAATGTGTGTCTTATGCCAGTGGCTATTCTTGATTCCTACCTGGATATTTTCTAAGGAAAATTCCTATTTAAGCTTCTTTTATTTTACATCAAGACGTTTCAGTAATTAATTTCTCTCCAGCTCTAAAAACTATTTGTTTATAATAGAAACAAACATATGGTAGGGTGGAGAACCTAAAGATCGTTGAGCTCTTCTGGTGGCAATGATACTGGGTTCCCTCCTCCCTTCTCTCCCCACACAGATGACTCTAATTCTGGACACTAACGTCAAAAGCCAAATTGTTCTGTATAATATGCCTACTGATACAGATTTAGGAGCTAGCAACTTCTTCACAAGCTGTTTGCCTGGGAGCAAACAGATTTGCCTTCAAAGGTACCTGTGTGAGTATATATACAAAGCAATCCTGCAAATAGTGAGAAAAGGAAATTAAATCCTTCTGGCAATACTCACTTCTGTTTGTGGCCATACACCTGAGCTGTTCCCCTGTGCAGTGCAGTCGCCACATTGCTGGGGAATGGTAATGCTGTGCTCAGAGCTGAGGCCTGTTGACACTTGCACATATGCCAGCTTCCATTGATGTGCATTAACGTCCCTCCCTGGAGGAACAGGTGGGAGAGCTCAGCACACATCAAAAGAGGATTCCCAGGATAAAACTAATGGCGGATGGTCGTGAGCCTGATACCATTGGGTGGCAATTTTGGTCTTCATTAACTCAGCATTTTGTTTTCTTTCTTACACTTGCTTTATTAATTTTAAAATGTACAGGTGTTTGATGATATGTTATTCATAAAGGATTAGTTAAGATCTCCATCTGGACCTTTCCAAAGCATACAAATCTGGGCTCAACAAAGGAGACGTAGGTGTTGGCTTTCTGAGGCAGAGTAAGCAGCAATCACATCTTTCTTTAGCCCCTCTGGGCCTTTCTAAACACTCATTTCCCTCAGGTTAGATTATCCATCTTTGCACCCTGGACCCTTGTGAACAGTGCT
This sequence comes from Loriculus beryllinus, assembly GCA_039877255.1. Lineage (NCBI taxonomy): Eukaryota > Metazoa > Chordata > Aves > Psittaciformes > Psittacidae > Loriculus > Loriculus beryllinus. Next base: position 2,594 of record JBCJKH010065613.1, on the reverse strand, counting down.
GAGCTGCCTAACCCCGAGAGGGCACATGCTTTCTCACTGCTTTGACCTCATGAAATTTTTGCATTTTCACACTGTCTTTAACAACGAGGTCAGTAAAGTGGTGTAGGTAAAAAGACATGTTGGATGTATCTAGGTAAAAAGGACCAAGGCAAAAGCAAGTGACCTGGCCTGGGAAAATACAACTTATTAATTGTTAGAAAGGTGCCAAGCACTCTTTGCCTCCATCCTACCTTTTCAAGCAATGTTTGGGTGTGATTTGAGGAAAAAGTGTCAGACAGACACTGTTCCCAGCAGTCTCTCCTTTGAAGAACAAGGTTATTCCTCTATGTCAGCTAGAGCCATGTCACATCCATTTAATTAATGTCTCACATTACTTTCTAACACTGATGGAGCCACAAGTACATTACATCTTTGTCAGCTTTCTCACAATTCCTCGTCAGCCTTCTCAATTGGTCAAATCTATGGTATGTAAGTCTAAGAAGTATGTTTAAAAGGTTAAACAAAACAAAACAAACCCCACAAAATTACAGATTACAGGAAAAAAGAAGAAGAAAAAAAAAGGCTAAAAAAAAAAAATAGGCTAAAAAGAAAAAAGTGCCAGGATCTAAGACCCAGAGAAGTGGAAAAGTCGATACACACTACAGAATCCAGTCCCTAGCAGCTCAATTAGAGCCTTCGGTGAAGTTTCATGCAGAAAAATTAAAAGATAACTGTTGCCTGTAAAAATATAATTGACCACATATAATCCCAAAGTTTTTATTAAAGTCATTATTAAAATTATATTTATTCATCTATGTACTAAACACCACTATCTTAACAGTTACCTACACTTGAAGGTAACTATGTCAGAGTCCAATGCTGTGTAATCAGTTGAGAGAGACAAATGCCTCTAGGGGCTGATCTGCAGAACCTGAACTAGCAGCCTAAAAATTACCAGAGTGAAATACAATAATTACATTGTACAGGGCCTTGCAAAATCCACTGCAAAGTAGGAATTCTTCCCCACTTTTTCTCCTCATGAAGTGCTTTTTCTTTTTCTTTTTTTTTTTCTTTTTTGAAAAATCATTTTTGATTTGTGTATATTATGTTAAATATACCTGATAAATCAGGTTTCACCTTCTGTTACTGATCCGTCTCTTCTTTTGGCTATACAGAGAATGGGTTTTAAGAAGTGAAGCTTTTGTATAGTATTTATGGAATTAGCTTTATACAAATCAAGACAGTACAGTTTCAGGTGAGGAAAGGAACCTGGAAAAAAGAGATCATTAATAATATTTTTTGGAACATTAATTCACAGCAAACATTCATTGTGGTGAAATATTCAAGAATAATTATTGACAAAGAAAGAAGAAGAATCCTTCTCAAAATATCTGATTGTAGTATCAAGGTCTTATAATCTACTCTGTATGTTCCTAAATGACAAATACATCTTTGTGTGGTTAAAGGTTAAAAGCTGGTAGACGAAAAAGTTCATGGCTGGACTACACACAATGTAATATTTTTGTATCTGAATTTTCTCATGAATATGCTGGAATGTTTTATGCAATAGACACGTAAAATTAACAGAAAATTTATAATCAAAGAATATTATTAAATTTCACATTTCTCCCCAGCTTTTTGTTTTTCTTTTTTTGAGTGAAATTTTGTATTTCTAGTAATACATGCAACCTCAGATAAAATATCTGACTTTCTTTTTGTCCAGGATACAGACATATGAGTCATGGAAAGCAAGATTTATTGGTCTACCAGAAACTTTTAGTTTAAATTTTCTCCTGTCAAATTCTTTCAAAGAAACTGAATCTGCATGTAATTGCACATAGCCATGAAAAGTACAGCTCACTCTTTAACTAATTCAATTTGATGCCTTTTTGCTGAGGTTCTGGCCTGTGGCTTTGCTCTAAAAGACACAAATCTTGTGTTGACTTAGATAAGTCTCCTGTTTGATTTACTACTTTAATGTATCAGATATAAACAGTTATAATGTAGTTCTTGCAGGACTTCAATACATATTCCAATTATTGTCATGTTGCTTAGAAGTGTGAGTTTACACATAGCCTCTTCAAAAAATTGTGCATTGAACCAGACATTTGAACAAGATGTGTTTGAGAACCATATGAAAATAAGAGTTAAATAATGAGATGGGTGGCTGATCTGTGAAATTGGCATTTGGTTCAGTGGAACTTGAAGGAACAATAAGACCAGTGTCACAGAGCAGCAAGAGAAAGAAGACCTGGTTTCTTGCCAAGGGGACAACCCCATTACCATCTACAGATGGAGCTTTGAAAGCTCTGACATGAAGAAGTCAGCCAGGAGTGTCTTGCTTGCAATAGGGGAACTCATCTGCAGGGTCCTCCCCCCCCATCTGAAGTGAGGCTTACCCTGTTCCAAGCTAAAATCCTGAAAACTCTAGTGAACTCTGGAACTACAGATCTCATAATACCTGGTTCCTGGCTGCAGGGCAGACAGATTGGTTATTTTGGCTGGGAACTGTCCCCATTTTCCAGGTAGATCTGCCAAACAGAGCGAAAATATTCGATATATACAAAGAATATATTTTCACAGTAGCTTGGGGTTTAGAAACAGAGGGAAAGAGT